>VSMD01069467.1:0-84008 GCA_008750895.1 Mirza zaza | reverse complement strand
CCCCTCCCGCTGCTGGAGGTGGGGCTGGACAGGAGCGCCCTGCCTGCGTCTTGCAGCCAGGACAGCCAGCAGGCTTTGGGGCTCCCGGACTTGGCAGGAATGAGAAAGAAGGCTTCAGGCCCCACCCCTAGCAAATGCCAGCATGCCCCATACGGCGTGCCTCTCACCTGCTCTGGCTGTGCAGATCCTGCTTACACACCTGCAGGAACAAGGAGCTCACTCCCTCTCGGGAAAGCCGGCGGGGTGGCAGGGACCGGAGGTGGGGTCGGTGATGACACTGCTTCCACCCCTGGATTCAGTTTTCATTCCTGGGAGGAAACCTGGGACCTCTGACCAGGGCAGCCACAGCCTCACCTTCCATGGGACACTCTCGGCCCAGGAGTGACCCCTGCTGTCCAGACAACCTTGGAGGCATAGGACGGAGCCTGCTAGCTTCCCATGGCTGGGACTGGGTGGCCTTCCGGCCCCCTTCCGACCCTGCGATCTTGTGTTTCTCTGAAATGGGCTGTGAGCGAGGTTCTTTGTACAGCGCTGCTGTGGGAGGCAGGTGGGTGAGGCCAACATCTGGACTGCGGGGGCACTGTTGGCCCCCACAGCTGGAGCTGTCAGCAGCCAGTGTTTTCACAGACACCATTTGTCCGTGCAAGTTCCTGGCCCCCAACATGCTCCAACTGCCCAGAGCCCCAAGCCTCCTGCCCGCAACTGCACGGGGAAGCGAGAGAGCCCTGGCCCCGGCTGGAGTTTGGGTCGTCCCAGCAGCCTCTGCTGCCCCAGAGAGGAGAGAAAGGCCTGAGGGGCCGGGGGGGCCTCTGTGGGGGCGGAAGAGCAGGACCGGGCGAGGGAGAGAGTTTGAGGAGTCCTGGAGACAGCTCGGTGCCCCCAGTTCTACCAGAACCTTGCTGGGTGACCTTGGGCCATTCTGTTCCTCTGTCTCCTTAGCTGTCAGGTAGGAAGAATTCCTTGCTGCCCAGATGAACGCCCCAGCGTCGTTCTCTTCCTTGGCTTCATGTTCTCGTAGGATGTGCCACGATCTGAGCTTCTCTGTCTTTTCCACTAGAGCACCAGCTCCACCAGGGCAGGTGCCTTGTGCCCTGGGCATCTAGAACAGGGGCAAGCGGTCTCCAGGGCCTTCTCAGTGCTGGGCATTCTCATTCCATTTGTTCCAAGTGAGATCTGGGTTCAAGCCAGGGAAGGAGGAGCCATGTGCTAAGGATAGCAGATGCCCAACAGAGAATTTTCTCTTGGAGCTGTGTGCGCACAGTGGTCTACGCGCTGGGCGCCGGGTGGGAAAGGTTAGACTGAGGCCCCTGGGGAAGAGGGCACAGGCCTGAGATTGCTGCCAGGACACAAGACCCATCGGAGTCAGGGGATGCCCCCGCAGTTGCACCAGGCACCCATAGCGCCAAGCCCAGGATATGGCAAGAGAAAGAGACGCAGGCAGTTTTTGCTGGTCAGAGACAATTGCTCACCATTTTGCACCTGCCTTAGCACGTCTCAGCTTTGCTTCTGGGACTTCCTAGGTGGGCCCTGCCATCTCCTCCAGGCTGGCTGTGCTTTCGGCATCATGCCATTGCACCCTCCCAGCACTGGGGTAGGTGCTGTACTATTATCCTCATTCTACAAATGTAGAGACAGAGACTCGGAGAGGGTTAGTGACTTGCCCAAGGTCACACAGCCAAGGTCTGTGCTCTCGTCTTTACCCTGCTGCCTTCTGTAAAAGGTGTTCAGGGTTCCAATGTGACCAGCCCCAGAGCACGTGAGGAGGCAGGTGACGGAGGGAGAGTGAGCAGGCTGCCATGGGACAGGCAGAGAAGGCAAACAGGACTGAGTACCCACAATACACCTGGCATTTCAGATGCTTTTTAAAGAGACAGTTGCCATTAGTTGAGCACTTGCTATGTAGCGAGCAGTCATTGTGCATAACCCATTTGCATCTTCACAGCATCCTGCGAGGGATGCCATGAATATCATCCCCATTTCACAGGTGGGTAAAGTGCGAGTTGGAGAAGCCAAGCCACATACCCAAGGTCTCCTAGGTAGAAAATGGCAGAGCTGGGAGTAGAACTCAGGCCTGCCAGACTCAAACGCCTATGTTCTTAAGCCCTGTGTCATCTGACTGTGAAGGGAGCACCTTGCTTAGGAAGCAGGGGCGAGCACGAGAGGGAGAAAGAAAAGAAGAGCAAGAAAGAGAACCCCAGCAAGGGTCAGCTCACTCCCTGGGGATACGGGGGCCTTGGAAAGATAATGGTGGCTCCCCCCAGCACTCCACTCTAGACTTGTCAAGTCCAGGAGCCCACGTTTGGCTGGGGTGGGGCTTGCTGGCCATGTGAGGGCTCTGCTGACACTACCTGCACGGAGCTGAGAGGCCCAGGACACGTGGATGACAGCAAAGGGCCCAGAGAGAGCAAAGGGGGTAGGATTCCAGAGGAGGGACATTAAGAGAAATTCTAAGTGGGAAATCACCAGAAAAGCTTCCAAAGCCAAGGATGACACTTTGCTCCATAAATCAAGAGGAGCTTCTAGGATGGAACCAAGGGACTAGAGGCACAAGAGCCCAGCTCAGCAGAAGGCTGGCAGACACAGGGAGCCAGGCGTTGCTGTGCTTTGTCGGGCAACTTATACAGAAGAGATAGGAGGACTCAGAACTCCCATTTTACAGTCGGTGAAACTGAAGCTCTAACTGGGGCCCGAGGGATCCAAAATTGCATAGTCAGAAAGGGGCCAGGTATGGGTTGTGAACACAGGTTATCTGGTCTCAGAGTCTTAGTTCTGGCTGCTATAACAAAATACCTTCAACGGAGTCATTTATAAATAATGGAAATTTATTGCTCACAGATCTGGACTCTGAAAAGTCCAAGATCAAGGTGCCAACAGATTCAGTGCCTGATGAAGGCTTGCTCTCTGCTTCCAAGGTGGTGCCTTCTAGCTCGGTCCTCACATGGTGGAAGGGCAAAAAGGCTCCTTCAGAGGCTCCGCCAGCATTCTCTAGGCTGGCCCCTCACCCTGAGCCAAGGGGTCTCTTATAAGGGCACTGATCCCAGTCATGCAGGCGGACCTAATCGCCTCCCAACTGCCCCATCTCTTAATACTATTGCATTGGAGATTAGATTTCAACATATGAATTTTGCTCTGAAATGCCTCAAAAGGCAGGAGGGATCCAGATCCCAGAGCTGTGTGCCTGGGGCTTGTGTATCTTAGCCCTGGAATCCCCTAGACAGCAGTATGCCCTTCCTAGACTCTCAGCCTGGGCCACAGGATCAGTGTCTGCTCCCGTTTCCCCCAGCCACCCTACAGGGTTAGATAAACTAGAAGATTCCTTACAGCTCATCTAGCCTGATGCCTTCATCTCCAGATGGAGAAACTGAGGCCTAGAGAGGGAAAGCGACGCATGCTAGGGCCCGCCTCCAGTCAGCGGCAGCCCCGGGGCAGGCTTTTCGTGCAGACTTGGTAAATTAGTCATTAACTTGAAGTTGGTCTGAGCAAGGGTCCAGGCAGCCTTTGGTCAGAGAGCTTTGTAGTTGGAACCTAACCTTGTGTTCTCCACAGCGAGCACACCAGCTCCTGTGGCCCTCCTCAGCACTTAGAACAGTACCTGCATGCGACACACAGTAGGAGCTCAATGAGCATGTGTTAGATGAATAAAAGCTTGGGGCAGCCAACGGTGGCGAATTCAGGACAGCCGTGTCGGCACCCCACCGAGCCGGCCAATGGGAGCCTGGTGCCCTGGTGCAAGGCTGTGTGCTCCCAAATGATGTGCT
This sequence comes from Mirza zaza, assembly GCA_008750895.1. Classification (NCBI taxonomy): domain Eukaryota; kingdom Metazoa; phylum Chordata; class Mammalia; order Primates; family Cheirogaleidae; genus Mirza; species Mirza zaza. The sequence goes on along the minus strand of VSMD01069467.1, from coordinate 80,250 downwards.
TTTTGCCAACCTGCACTATGACGCTGTGTAGGCTGGTGACAGGGCTGGGGACCTCAAGAAGTCACTCTCCTCTGTAGCCTGCTCTCTCTTCTCCAAAGAGGTGTCCATTTGGCCGTGACCCGCCCACCCTACCTCCAGAGACCCCGAGTGAGCAGGAGAGATGTCTTCCCCCTCCCTCTCCCACCCCCGGCCGTCAGTTAATGCAGGAGCTCTTCGGGCCACCATGTCCCGCTGCTGACGCACTGAGTTTCCAGCCAGCTAACCCCAAAGCCATTGCTGCTCCGTCGCCGCTCACCGCCTCATACACGCCGGCCTGCGTGGGCCGCTTCCCCGCCTCGGGCTCCAGCTGCGCCTGCTCAGTAGGCTCTGCCCCCCAACCCCCCGCCCCCGGGGAGAGTTGGACAACGGGCGGGCAGGGAACAGGCAGATGGGGAAACCGAGGCTTAGAGAGGTTAAGTAACCGGGCCAAGGTCACCCAGCAAGGGCGTCCAAACTTGGATTTACATGGAGATCTGTCTACCCCAAGGCTCATGCTTTGCCCAGGGCTCTCCCTCCAGATGCCGGGTGGGGCAGGCCCGCTGGAAAAGTGCCCGATGGCGGACCCTTCCCTGTCCTCTCTGGTACAAGGCATCTGTGTCAAGTTGACATCAGAATGTCTGGCCATGTGCTGTACATGCCACCTGTGTGACTAGGCAGGAGCTCCCACCTGGCTCCTTAGTAGGGGACAGATGGACGTTTGTCCCACCCACTGACTCTGACACTGAGAGCAGGGCCTTGCTTGGGAGGAAGCCCAGGCCTGGCGCAACTCCCCCTCGCCCAGTCTGTCTCCCCTCCAGCCCGCTCCGGTTCAGGGCAGAGGCTGGGAGCATGCTCAGAAGCCAGGCCGTGACCGTACGAATTCCCGTCTCGAACCCAGGATTTCCCAGGGAAGGGGCGTCCGCAAATCCCACCCCTTCACCAAAGGGAGCGTCGCTTCTAGTTCTGCCCTGGCTTCGCCTGGCAAGGCAGGTAGGCAGATGGGAGGAGGGGCTACTGCTGTCCTATCTCAGGAAGACCCTGGAGCACGTGGGGCTGGGCCTGCCTGCCTGTGGCCTGAGCTGGTGCCAGCACTGGCTGGCTAAGGGGCGAGTAGGCGGCCACTCCAGGGACGACAGAGCCCCGACACGCAGGCCCAGCCCCTAGGCCGCTCATCTTGGGCAGTGCAGGGCACAGGGCGCTGAAAAATGAAGTTCCAATGAGCTGAGAGTCTCAACGAAGAGCGCATTACGGAGTGAGGGAGGGAGAGGGAAAGGCAGATGGTGTTAGACAGACGGAGAGGCAAGAGAACCGAGAGCTGGAGCGAGCCAACGGGCAGGGGTGCGCTGGGGAGGACCGCAGGGCCAGGAGTCAAGGGGCCTGATTGTAGGCTCAGCTCTGTCACTGACGTGCCACGGGCCCGTAGCCAGTCACTTCCTCTCTTCAGGCCTCCCAGTCCCGTTTGTCAAGCTGTGGGGGCAGGGGGAGGACCGGCCTAGGTGCTTTCCAAGGGCCCACCAGCAGTGACCTCAAATTCTGTGAGGAAGAAATTGTCCTTCCTAGGCTGGCTCTGGCAGGGGACATTTCTGAAACTCTCAGCAATGAAAAATAGGAAAAAGCAAACTTTGGAAATGCCATGTGTGTCTGTGGAGATTTCTCTATGACTCAAAGCCCCTGGGGAGGTGGAACACATGTTCTCAGAGGCAGGGCTGGCCACCGCCACCCCCAGCCGCCCACCCAGCTCAGCCTCAGTGGGGTCTCTGCCCCCACCCTGCTGCCACGGTTCCTACCGCCACAGCCACTGCCCCCATGGACCCTCTCTGAGAGATTCAGGGAGGAAGCCAAGGCCCAGACAGCCTCACTAACTTGTCCACGGACACTCAGCTGTCTTCAGGCTAATCTTAATATTGTCACCCCGGGCTGGGCGTGGTGGCTCACGCCTGTAATCCTAGCACTCTGGGAGGCCGAGGCAGAAGTGTCACTCAAGGTCAGGAGTTCAAGACCAGCCTGAGCAAGAGCGAGACCCCATCTCTACTAAAAATAGAAAGAAATTAGCTAGACAACTAAAAATATCTAGAAAAAATTAGTCGGGCATGGTGGCACATGCCTGTAGTCCCAGCTACTCAGGAGGCTGAGCCAGGAGGATCACTTGAGCCCAGGAGTTGAAGGTTGTTGTGAGCTAGGCTGATGCCACGGCACTCTAGCCTGGGCAACAGAGTGAGACTCTGTCTCAAAAAAATAAAATAAAATAAAATAAAATAAAATAAAATAACAATATTGTCACCCCAAGTGGGCATGAAGGGGAAGGCAGGGAGGGGGAGGGAGAAGTGCACCCCACAGCCAGCCCTTCCTGGGTGCCACGCACAGAGCTGGCACCTTCCGAACATCATCCTCTTTACCCTTCACGATGGCCTTTTGGGTGAGGCCTCAGGGTGCCCGAAACCAGCGCTGATGGAGGCGCCTGTGCCAGCTTCATTCGGTCAGCAGGTGTAGAACTAGGATTTAGAATTCAGGTGCCAGATTTGTGCCACTGCCCAAGGCTGTCAGTGTATCCGCAGCAGAGGCCTCCCTGACAGTTGGGTCTTGTCACTCTGACTCGTGGTTTCCTGTCCCACACAACTCTGGCCATGGGGCAGACACGGCTGCAACCCGATGGCTTATGGGAATGAGTTGGACGGAAGGAGGTGGCTCAGGGCCACCTTGAGGAACATTATGGGGTGATCTGCCAGGGGGATTGTGCCTCTCTGTGCCTGTGTCCCTTCCCCTTCCCCTGAGAGAGGTAGTAGGCACTGCCTAGCCCTGGGATCCCAGGCGGCCCTGGGTGACCCCGTTTGGCCCTGGAGCCCTGAAGTGTGGGTGTCCATTTCCTCCTGAGAGGGGAGAGTGGGAGTTGCCACCAGCTTCCGGCTTCTGGGAGCTGCAAGCCAGGCCCAGGGGACAGAGCGGAGCGGGTCTGGCACAGAGTGGAACGCGGAGAAGCGGTGAGAGGCAGGGAAACAGAGCCACAGAGGGAGAGAGACAGAGCGGAAAAGGGAGGCAGAGAGAGGTGGAGGCAGGCCAGAGCCAGGGCGACAGTGAGAACCAGACAGAGGAGATAGGCCCTGGGAAAGAGAGACAGTCACAGAGTCAGAGTTGGCAATAGACTGAGCGACAGGACAGGGAAAGGCCTAGAGGCAAAGAGACTGAGAAACAGGGACAAAAACAAAGAGCGAGAGAGACGAGACAGAAATGTAGAGAAACCCAGCAGAAGGCAGAAGGCAGAGGGCGCAGAGAGGGGGCAGGAAGGGCGAGGAGGCAGAGATGGGGGCTGAGGAGCAGGGGGCCAGGCCCACCGCACGGCCTTGCTCCCGCCCCACAGCCTTCATCTCCCCCCTTCTCACTTTCCCTGGGGTCTGGCTGGGCTGAGAAGGGCCTTGTGGGGCCCCTCCTTCCCTGCTTTCCTGCGACACCTGTCCCCACGCTCGCTCGCTGAGGCCCGCGTTATCCTGACGTGCCTCCTCCGGCCTCCACCTGTCCATGGGTCCCGAGTCCCAACCCCGCCCCTTCGCAGCCAGCTGGCCCCAGGAAGCCAGGCTGCCGGGCAAGAGGTCAAAGCCTCCCTGGCTGCCTAATCCCAGGGAGGGGCCCCAGGGCTCCCAAGGAAGCCTCTCCCTACCTCCCAGCCCTTCCTTCTGCTCAAGCTAGGCTGGGGAGGTCTGGTGGGCCAGCCCTTCTCTGCTCTCCTTTGAAGGCGTGGGTCACGCGGTGGCCCTCACACTTCACACGCTTCACCCAGTGACCTGGGCGTCCGTAGCCGCATCTCCTCCCCTGGGCCCCGCAAGGCAGCGGCAGCGCCCACTCAGCCACCGCCAGCAGCCCTGCCCCGCGCCCGCTGCTCAAGCCGTGGCCACCAGCGCTGCGCAGGGCTTGGGGAGGTGCGCGTGCAGGCTCCGCAAGAGGGTGTGCGTGCCACATCCTGGCGGTGGAACAGTCCCAGAGAGCCACGGCTCTCCACTGGGAAGGAGAGTGACAGGCTCTGCCCTCAGAGGGCCTGAAGACGATACTTGACCTGGTTAGGTAGAACAGCTGCTTCAGACCTGGAGGAAAGAATTCTCCGTGTCAGCCAAAATGTCTCTGTCCGGGGGTCGTAGGATGTGAGGAGGAGTCCAAAGCCCATTGCCTCACTGCCTGGGAGGGTGGGCAGACTGGGGCATTCTTTGTGGCATGGGAGAACGGACAGGTGCCTCTCTTCTACCCTGCTCGATCCCCTGTGCCCTGCGAAGGCTGGCATGGTGCCCCCAGGATAGTTAAGTCACTCAGGGGTGCATGGAAGGGAGACAGGTCCTAGTGGGTGCAGAGAGGCTTGCCGGTGACCTATGCCAGCCTGTCTCTAGAAGTTGGAGTCTTCTCCCTGCCTTCTGCCCCTGCCAGCCCACAGTCAGTCCCTTGGCTGGCATTCTCTCAGCAGTCTGAGCTGTAACCCAGTCGCCAAAGGACTTCCCATGCAGACTGGTCACGCAGCCAAAGCTTAAACACTATTCCCATGCTCTCTACCCATTGCATACCTTGGAACACCGAGGCCTGGCCAGTAAGAATGGCTGGGTCAGATCTCCCTCAGTAGAGCTAGGGCCTTCAGAGGCCCCGAGTGACCAAAGTCTTCAGTCTATTCATAAATTAGTGTCACCAACCATGGGGAGAAGTCCCGCAATCCCGTCCCAGGACTTGCTAAGTATGGCTGTCGCAGGGCCAGCTCTTGGTCTTGGTAGGCTGTGTACACACAGGTCGCCCGTGTGGCACCTGCCAGACAGCCAACCCACTTTATGTCTTTCAAAGAGGCAAGCATTTGAGTTTGTCGCCCCTGGGTTTAAATCTGAGGTCTGCCATTTCCTAGCTGTGTGACATTAAGTAAGTCCTTTAACCTCTCTGAACCTCCACTTTTGCACCTACCAAAATCAGGGTAACTGCTGGTTCCTGCCTGTCCCACCCACCTCACAAGCCCCAGGTCGGGGAGGGGGTGTGGGTCATTCACTCGTCCACTCTAAAAAGATTTATCAAGCACCTGCTATGTGCCAGGCACTGTTCTGGAACCTTGGGGAGCTGCAGTGAACAGAAGAGACAAAGTCCCTGCCTCCGAGGAGTGTCCTTTCTAGAGGGAGGAGACAGGGAGTGAACCGCAAATATCTAACGTGACATCAGGTAGCGATGAGTCCCGTAAAGACAGGCCAAATGAGGGCAGAGGGTGATGGCAGTGGGGCCCAACTCCGTCTGCCCCTTCTTCCTGCCCAGCCAGGCGCTCACAGAGCTGCCCTCTCCAGCAGCCACGTGGCTCCTTGCTTGAGAGTGGCCCAGCCAGGCAGGCAGAGCAGGACTGATCTGGAAACCCAGTGGCCTGGCCTATTTCTGTCCCGGGGCCCTGGTGCTGGTCCAGCCCAGATTCCCGCCTCCCTCCCTTCCCAGGCAGAAACCCATGGCTGCTGTCACTCATGCCGGCCACCCCAGCCACCTCCCAGCAGCCCGCCTGAGCCCCGCTCCCCTGATATGCTTCCCAGCCCTCACCCCCTTCTCCTGCTCCGGGTGCAATGGGGCTGCCACCCTCCTCCACCCGAGAGCTAGAAGGAGCAGCTCAGAAGCAGCTGGGGCTCCACTGAGCTGGTACTAATGCCATCCCTGCAATCTGACGGGAGAGGAGGGAGGAACGAAATGGCCTTGGCCTCTCGGAGGCCCCTCTGGAGCTCAGCCCCTCCTCCGCCAGCCTCCTTGCCAGGGCGCCATAGGACACTGTGCCCTGGCGGGGGATGGGGCGGAGGAAGAGCACCCTGGGGTGGGGGTGCAGAGCCTCAGTGGGGTGTCTGAGGCTAGGGGAGGCTGAGGCAGCAGAGCAAAGGGGCTTCTGCACTGGGCCCTGTGTCCCCCGGGTCCCCTCTCAGCAGACATGCCCTGGGCCTAGGGACAGCTCTCGTTGCCTGTCTTAAATGTGCTCTAATTTACGTCTTGATGATTTAACATTGATGAGGCCACTATGTAAGATGAAATTTTTGAGAGAGTTTTTTTTCTGATTGCAAAAGTGAATCAAGCTTATCATAGAAAACTTGGGAGGCACAGAAAAGTATAAAGAAGACAAAAATCCATTCCCCACGTCCCACTGGCCAGATATAATCTGCTGCCACTTCTCCATGCCTGGCTCCAGGGCCCTGTGGCCACCCACACGCAGATGCCGGTCACTGTCCTTGAGAGCACCTATGCTGACACCATCTAGCACCCGCTTACGCCTGCTGCTCGCCAAGCCCCGCCCTCTGCTCTTCACGTACAGTCGCAGAATTGTTTTTCCCGACAATCTTCCAAGTAGGAGCGATTATTAACCCCATTTTATTTTTGAGGAAACTGGGGCAAAGGCAGGCTGAGTATTCAGCCCAAGGTCATGCATCTAGCAAGTGGCAGAGCTGGAAAATCAACCCAGACAGTCTTGGCTTCCAGAATCTGTGTGTTTAATGACAATAGTAGACTGCTTTAACATTTTTTAATTATATAATACACATATATGTATATATATACAGAGCATATATAATGTCCCTGCCCAGTTTAAAGGATAGTAATAGGATGAGCACCGGTGATATCACCACCCAGCTTATGAAATAGGGCATCACTGTTCACGTTTTTTGCTTTTGGCTTAAACAGGTGTCAGGCCCATGTCCTTGTATCCCTCCATAATGTGGCTCACTACTGTCTAATGATGACGCTTCCTCCTTCTTGGCCTCCAAAACTTCCCACGAGCTTCGTCTGCCAGAGACTCGTGGGAAGGCGCTGGGGCACGCTTCTCTGCCCCTCCCAGGACGGGCTCCAGGACCCACGAAGCCGGGCAGCGGGATTGGTGGGGCTGGGGCAGCCCAGCATGCCACCTGCTCTGCTGGCACCGAGACCGGGTCGGGCCTGCAGGTGCGCCTTTCTTGTCACCCGTGCCGTCGGCAGGTCCTTCTGGCAGACCAGGGAGAACAGGAAGAAGGGGTGAGGAGGAGCACAAGGGATGGGACACGTGCTCACTGGGCCCCTGGGGTGGGACCCAAAAGGCACCAAGACAGCATAGGCTGGCTGTCCTCTCCAACTTGGCTGTAGGGCCCAATGTGGGGGGGGAGGGGCTGTCCCCTCCCAACCTTCGAGGTAAGTGCTACGGGGCTGGGAAGAATTCTTTCATCCTTTCCTTCAACACATCTTACCTGGACACCTGCTCCATGCCAAGCACAGCACTGTGCTCGGGGCACAGTGGCCAAGGAGGCACGTGTCCTCTGAAGGGGTGTGCCGCTAAGAGGGCATATGCCAGAGGCTGGTGACCTAGCCTGGGGGTCAGGTCTGGATGGGGACAGCCCTCAAGAACTAGGCCTTCCTCCTCTCCTGCAGGCTATGAGGGGTGGGGCGGGGTGACAAGGGCAGGCACAGCTCCCATCTGCTTACAGTCACTTTAGAGAGCCAGAATCTGCTGGCTGGTGGCCCCGCGGCTGGGCCCGGCTAAACCAGGTGGCTTTTCTCTCTTCTCCCTTCTCCCACTGTCACGGCTGGGGGGAAGGCTTGGCCCTACTCTTTTGCCTGCACCAAGTGGCAGCAACTCCGAATGAGGTTGCATGGACTGTCCCAGCCAAGTGCCACCTAGGCGACTGGGCACGAAGGTGCCAGGACCCGCCCACGCTCAGACTCTCTTGTGGGCCTAGCCCGTGTGACCTTGAGCCTTATAGTTAGCTTCTGCCCTGCCCAGGGGCCTCATCATCCCACCCTGAACCCGTGTAAGCGCCCAGGTCCTCGGGAGAGGAGACCAGGAGACACTGGAAAAGGAGAGGCTGAAAGGCTCGTGTTCAGGGCCAAGTCTGGACATCTCTGGGGCCCCAGGACACAGAATGAGGTCTCTTCCTCCCCTCGCCCGTCCATCCGTCTGTCCTTCCTGGAAAGTACCGAGCATGGTGCCCGGCACGCATATAAACGTGGTGCTTGACACAGGGTCCTGGGCAAGGTGGCTGGGGTGTGAATGGTGGCGGTGCCATGTACTAGTTGTGTGGCCTTGAGCAAGTTTTCCAACCAGTCTAGGCCTCATTGTCTCATCTGTAAAATGAGGACTATGATGGTAGGGCCTATATCCTAAGATTGTTGAAATGATGAATCAGATTGTTTGAAAAGTGCTTTGAGTGGCACTTGGCACTAAAGAGTAGATGTAATGATTAGCTGTTGGGAGCTTTGCTGTCCCCAGGGCCTGAGTCAGAGGCAAGTGTTGCTCTCAGCCTTGCCTTGGACATCCCCAAGCAAAGCTCGTGCCCCTGAGCGCAGAGGCTGAAAATAGTTGCTTTCTTGCCTTGACCATAGAACCTGCAGCTGTCACAGCTGAAAAAACCCTTAGAAACCAGCCAGGTCAGCCACTAACACCCCACACTGTCCCATCGCTGCTCAACAGATGGGAAACTGAGGTCCAGGGAGGAGGCAGGCCTGGCCCAATGTCACACAGAGAATGAGTGACAGACAAGGGGCTGTGACCTTGGCCTTTTAATCACAGCTAAGTATTCAAGCTTGGGTTCAAATCTGGGCTTTGGCACTTAATGATTGTAGGACCTCGAGCAAGGGACTTAACTCATTAGCCTCAGTTTCCTCATCTGCAAAATGGGAATGATAATATCTCCCTCACAGGGTACAGTAGAACAATGCATGTGGGCGCTTGCCGTGGGGCCTGGCACAGGGGGACATGTGTTTGTTATCACTCTTGGCTTAAGGGTTCTTTCTCTGCCCCTGGCAGAGTGCCCAGGTGGCGCCCAGGTGGTGCTCGCTGAGCAGGCCAGGCAGACCCCAGGGCCTTACCAGCTGACTCTGTGTCCCTTTTGTTACGTCATTCGTCCCCTCTACTCTCAGACCCTGTGGGCCCACTGTGAAGGCAGCCTGACCAGCTCAAACTAGACCTGTCAAGGGCTTGGCTGGCTTGTCACACTCGGGTCTAAGGACACAAGAGACGCCAGGTGGTGATGTGGAGGTCTCGCTCATCCTCCCTGTCCTGGGGGGAGAGCAAAGATTTCTCTGCGTTCTTTCTTATGCTGGGGCTGGCTACAGACCCAATTCCTCAGAGGCCCTTCCTGGGCTCCCTTTGAGCCAGCGGTGTTCCCGCTGGGGTCAGCTCACAGGCCAGGACGATTTGACGAGAGGCAGTCACAGAGAGCTTGCTCCAGCGGCCTGCCCCGCACGTTGGGCTCCATGCCCCAGACTCTGCTTTAATTGATCTGAACCGGGTCGGGTCAGGGGCACAGACACTGGGTAGAAGCTCCCTAAGTGGTGAGTCTAACAGGGGTACAGCCAGCGGAGAGACACCAGTGATACTGAAATGCTTCAGTTGAAGTTTCCGGCCTCAAGAGGCACCCAGGTGAGTGGGAAGATAAGATGAGCAAGGAAACCATGACCAGGCGATGGGATGTGCACTCCGACACTGCTGGAAAAGCATAGTGCTAGCACCCATGTGCTTTGCCCAGGCTGCTTCACAAAGGAAATGACTTTGAACTTGACTCATGCATGTGGTCAATATTCAGGAACTATTTATTGAGCACCTACTATGTACCAGGGATAGTTCCAGGTATTGAGGGTGCAGCAGTGACCAAGAAGGAAGTCCATGCCCTCCAGGAGCTTGCATTCTAGTGAGGCTATCCCATGATGGATTGGTGGGATTTGGTGCCAGGGAAGCAGGGGAAAGGTATTCCAGATAAAAGGGGCATCATGTGCAAATGGGTGGGAGAGAGAAGGCCTTGTTCCAACAGTGGTGTTGGATGTGGCCAAAGCCTTGGCATCAAAAGTACAAGTGATAAAAGATAAGACAAGAGATCTGGGCATGGCCCAGATGATGAGAGTAGGAACACATGGGCCTTATGAAGGAGCTGGAATTTATACTGGAGACACAGAAGCCATGGCAAAGCTGTGAGCAGAGGAGTGACTTGTGTTTAGAATGATGGGCCTTGTAGAAGAAACTCAGTCTCTGGCTCATCCTGGTGACTCTTTCTCCTGACCCTTCCTCAGTCAAGATCTTAAAGCATTGATTTCCTCTTGAGGGAGGGTCCACATGACGCAAGGAACGATGAACCTAGTGGACATCTATTGGGTATACTCTTCCAAACATTGTACAGATATTAACCCATTTAATCCTAACAGCCACTTACGTAGGCATCATGATAATCCCCATTTTGCAGATGGTAGAAGTAAGGTTCAGAGAAGGGAATCCATTTTCCCAAGGTTACATAGCTATTAAGTGGCAGAGTCAGGATTTGATTCCAGGTAAATCACACACTTTTAAGCATTATGCCACACTGCTTCATTACTTTACCTATTAACTTCAAGAATTCTCAGCCTTGGCAGGCGCGGTGGCTCATGCTTATAATCCTAGCACACTGGGAGGCCGAGGCAAGAGGATCACTCGAGGTCAAGAGTTCGAGACCAGCCTGAACAAGAGCGAGACCCCATCTCTATAAAAAATAGAAAAAAATTAGCCAGGCATGGTGGCACATTCCTGTAGTCCCAGCTACTAGGGAGGCTGAGGCAGGAGGATCGCTTGAGCCCAGGAGTTTGAGGTTGCTGTGAGCTGGGCTGATGCCACGGCACTCTAGCCCAGGCAACAGAGTGAGACTCTGTCTCAAAAATTAAAAAAAAGAATTCTCAGTCTTGAAGTCATGGAGGTATCACCTCAATTCCTGTGTTTCCAGGAAGGCAAGGAACATCTAACCTCATTCTGAGCTTGACGTTTGTCCTTGAATGAAAAGACCCCGATGGGTGCATGGCTGGCCTTGACCTGTTGGCAATGTCAGCCCTGGGCCAAATGAGATCCTCAGGCTCTGGCCACCTTGCCAGTTCTGCCTGACACTCTTACCCTAGATGACTTCTCCCCAAACCCACCTGAGGCCATCCGGAGGAATACAAGAAGGATGTATGGTATTTCCACACCTGGTATGATTCTTAAAACACAGGAGAGTATTCAATAGAGAGTTGGAAGTTGAATGAATAAGTGAGTGAACAAATGAATGGATGGTGCATTGATCTGAGCACCCTCTGTAGCTCTTCGGAGGCAGTAGATCATAGCAGCTAAGCACGGGCTTTTGTGTCAGGAAAACTTGGATTCAAATCCTGACCTGACCGGTTATCAGCTAGATGACCACCTTTGTACCTAAGTTCCTCGCCTCCCTCTCAGGGCTGTTTGAAGGATTAAGATAAGAGCTATAAAGCACTTAGGACGGTCTCCAGCATACAGTGAGTGCTTAATAATTGGTAGCTTATGTTGACTTTCCGGAATCCTCTCTGAGAACCTAATAAACACTCAGGACTATCTCCCCGGATTAATGCACCAAGCTGCCCAATTTTCCATATAAGATAAGATCAGGAGTTTAGGGACCCTCTGAAGACTGGACCCACATTTAAGGGTCTGGCTGCAGCTGCCCTCACAGGAATGGTGTTGGGGGGCAGGGTAGCCTTTGCTCCTCCCCTCTGCCTGCCCCTTTCCCCAAGACCTGCACATTGGGAGGGAGTAGTTTGGGAAGAAGTGTTCCAGGAGGCTTGGGGACAAGGGGAAGGGTCCCTTGCCACAACCTAACCCTCCCCCCCCCCCCCCCCCCCCCCCCCCCCGCAAAGCCATCTTGAGCCTGTCTGACTCTCCCTCCTTCGGAAAGCCAGAGGCCCGTGGGCGAAGCTAAGAATGCTACCAGATTCCGGCTGACGTGGACAGCGGGAGACAGCAGTCAGGAGACAGTGAGGAACACCAGCTGTGGCACGGCCACCCAGTCAGGAACGGGCTGGGGCTTCCACAGCTATCTTCCTCACCGGGGACATGAGACTGCAAGTGTCCGAGGAGCCATCAGCCCCGGCTGCAGATGACAAAGCGGCTGGCAGAAAGGACAAACAAGTGCAGGGCCCCTCGGCCTGGCCCGTAAGTGGCTGAGCTGTAAACCCAGCCCCAGCCTATGTCGCTCCAATGCCCTCATTCTCTGCTCCCCACCAGGTCGCCTCTGAGGAAGGGATGGCTCCCAGGCCAGCTAAGCTTGTCCTGCTGGCGTCCACGGGCAAAGGGCCTCAGACACCCAGGCCTGGGCGCCCAGCTCTTGCCGCGTTCAGGTCTCAGGCGGGTGGCATTGGGAGCAGCAGCCACCCAGCAGGAGGGGGTGGCGAAGCCACAGCTGAGTTTATGAAGAGCAAAAGATGACTCCAGCTGCACAGGAAACTCAGTAACCCTGATTATGTGTTTATTCTTTCCCTTGCCTGCCTCCTGCTCCCTCCCTCCCACCTCCTTCTCCTTCTCCTCTTTCTCCCTCCCTCCTCCCTGTCTGCCTTCCCACCTTCTATCTTCGCTCAGCTCTGCCTCCCGCCAGCTGCCCTCCACCCTCCTCTGCTCTTCCCGCTGGCTCTATCTGCTTCTCGCCCTCCCACTCCCAAGCCAGGGCTGCTTGGCCACCCCTCAAGGGGCATGCAACCTCCCTCCCTCCGGTAGACAGCCACAAAGCCCAAGGCAGCATTCAAGACCAGCTTTCCCACCTACTCTCCTGTTTGTATACTTAGGGAAACCGAGGCTGGAGGGATGGAGCTACAGTCAAACAGCTGTAACGGAGACAGAAATCCAATGCCAGATGCCCAAAGCAAGATTTCAGGGGCATCGCTGGCATGACCCCACAGCGCTGGAGGGTGTGCCAGGGACTGGCGACCTCTGGCCCGGCCTCTCCCAGGAAGGCTCGGCACCAATGGACTCCTGGTCGGCTCCTTCCGTTCACCGAGAATCTGAGAGCTACAGGCCATCAGAGGCCACAGGACCCATTGAGCCCATCTAGTCCAGTCCCTCATGGTCCAGAGAGAGAAAGGGAGGAACAATGCCAGGAATGTCTTTCACCCTGGGCCACATAGCCCTGGGCCAGGCCTGGGAGCACTGCAGTGGGGATGAGCAACAGGTGGAACAGGGAGGATTCCAGTTTGATAAGAAAGTCCTTCCTGCCGCAGGCTTTCTGGGCAAATGGGAATGGCTGAACAAAGGTAGCTAAGACATCTCTTTCCCCAGAGATCTCTGGGAGACAGGAAAGCCCTGCCAGGGCTGCACTGAGGGCCTCGTGTGCAGAGGCAGGGAGACAGGGTAGCCTCTAAGGAGCCCTTCAAGATCCTTGTCCCGAGGCCGAAGTGGGAGGATTGCTCAAGGTCAGGAGTTCCAGACCATCCTGAGCAAGAGCGAGACCCCCGTCTCTACTATAAATAGAAAGAAATTAACTGGCCAACTAAAAATATATATACAAAAAATGAGCCAGGCATGGTGGTGCATGCCTGTAGTCCCAGCTTCTCGGGAGGCTGAGGCAGGAGGATCGCTTGAGCCCAACCTGACACATCAGTAGTAGACTTTATCCTGCTAAATTGCAGATGGGTAAAATGCACGTGGGGCTGGGAAGGCATTCGTGGGTGATTCTTTCCCCTCTCGTTTCTTCCTCAGAGTTTGCATTCCCCTGACTTTCTGTGGAGGGCCATGGATACAAAGTGGATTCTCACATTCTTTGCGGAGCTCACTCGAACCTTCTGCAAGCAAGAAAAGCAGGTGGTGGGCACTCGCTGGGCATCACCTATGAGCCAGGAATTGTGATAGGCACATTGCTCCACTTCTGTTATCAAAACCCCACCACACCCCTCTGCAGTTGGGGTTATTAGGCCCATTTTGCAGATGGGGAAACTGTGGCTCGGAGAGTTTGAATGACATGCCAAAGGCCACAGAGCTAAGAAATGAGAGTGGTCGACTTGAATCCAGGTCTCTTGGATCTGATTCCCCAGGCTTCCACCACGCCCCGTAGCACCTGACTAGTGTCTGCGAGAGGGAACTGACAAGAAGCAAAGAGGGTGCCCCTCTCTTTTCGTGGATCACTGATCGGCTCTGGGGAGCCCAGGCCTTGCTTGCCTGAATGGCACGGCCCCTCAGTCCTCGCCCCAGCTGCTCATCCTTTGCTGCCCAGCTCCCTCGTGTGGAATGTAGGAGCAGGTATGAGCGGACTTCAGCCCCTCCTTAGCCCCTGGCCCAGGAGGGAATGAGGCCTGTGACTGAGACACGGGAGCAAGTTGGAAGTGCAGACACAACCTGGCAGTCCAGCCAGCCAGGGTATTGGTGGCGAGGCCTTGGGCAAGTTGCTTAATTCCACTGTGTCTTAGTTTCCCGCCTTATAAAATTGAGTGATCATAGCACCTGCAGCGTAGGGTAGTTACAAGCTTTCCATGGGCTAATACCTGCGAAGTACTTAGAACAGGGCCTGGCACACAGGAAGTGCCATGTGAATGTTGGCGCTCATCCTTATTCAGTTTCACAAGGAACTCTTGCATCACCAACAAGAAGAAGCGCCCAGTGCGAAGCCTCAGGAGACCTATCGTAATGACTCAACAAGAATCGGGATTGCCCAGGAGCAGGGCTTAGCGTGCTAATGATACAACAAGAAGGGCTATTTCGTGTGGCCTGCTTGCAAAGCCTGCTTCACCGATGCACTCAGACCAGTTGGGAACAATCAGGTTGAACCACATGACACCGCCGACACCTGACCATTTTAGACCTATACAAATGGTTATTTCTTATGGTTCGACCCAGTAGCAGAGTTCAGCTTAGGGTGGGTAAGGGCTGCTTCAGCTCCACTCATTTTTTCACCTCTTCAGCTGAGGGACGTTGCTAAGCATATTTGATCCATTTCTATAAAGAGTAAACAGTTGGTTTCTAGTAGGTGCTTCTAAAGTGCTTAAAGATTGCACTTCCTTGAGAAGTTGAAACATTCCTCCTGGAACCAAGTTTGCACTATGAGAGCCCTTGATACATAAAGCCAAGAGGAGTTTTTAGCCAAAAATCCTTTATTTTTAAATGTCTGATGATGAGTGGCGAGTAATCAACAATATCGAGGGCATTGCTAACGTTCTAGAAGGCACCAGAGGCCATGGGAGATGGTGTTAGAGACGCTGGGACACGGTCCAGGCTTGTGGAAGGGAAGGGGGCAGGGTCACTGCCATCTTTGCCCCTTGATAGCGTCCAGATTTGTGGAAAATGGCTCAAGGCAGAAGCACGTGTGCACGTGTGGGGTGTGTAGGCATCCTCCTCTGTAATCGGTACCTTGCTGCTATTTCTAGCAGTATCGATGGCGTGCTATGCTCCCTCGCAACCTCAGTTTCTCCACATAAGCTCCATGAAGTCAAGGGTCACATCTATCTTGTTATCACTGAATCCCTGATACTTCACGCATTGCTGCGCACAACGTAAGTGCTCAATGTTTTCCGCGTGGGTTCATTAATGAAACAGTGAAGCCAGTGGATTCTGTCTCACTTAGCGATTTCCTAGAGGGAACAATGAAGTCCTATGAAGATCCTTTCCAAGAACTTGAGGTGCTACCCAAAGGCCTACGGATCTCATGGGTGCTGTGGCCACGATTGTGGCCAAGGCTCCCCGCAGCAGTTGGGAACTGAGCTCTCAGAAGGATAAAAGCCAGGAAAGGAGAGGAGGCCGAGGGGGCAGGACATGCCGCTTTGGAGTCCGCAGAAGGTTAATATGGGTCAGTAGCTCCGCTGGAGGGCAACAAAACAAATTGGGTTTATCTGCAGCAAGAGGGATTTCGGCCAGACCCTCCAGACGCTGTGGGGAGGTGAGGCAGAAAGCTTCGACACCATCACGCCACGTGCAACCACTCACGGGCAGTGGGGCTTGGGCTTGGGCTAACCCCTTTCCCTCTGTAGGCCTCAGTTTCCCCGTCTGTAACTGAGGGGGGACAGTGGTAGACTCTACGGTCTCTATGGTTCCTCCCAGCTCTCTTAAAGTCTGGAATTCTGTCTGGAGGCTGGGCCGAGCTGGCACAACTTCAGAAGGCTGTAGACGGCCATAAAAGCGGTGGGATCCCTGGGGACGGAGAATCCTGCAGGGAAGCCCCCCCCCTCAAGCCCTCCACCTCCTGCCCTTTCAACTGCAGCAACCACAGCCCTCCCCTGCTCTCCGGGCTCCTCCTCCCCAAGCCCCCACAGCTCTGTCTGGAGGCCCCATTCTCTGACCAGCTTTGTTTGCTTTTAATAAAGTTAATCGCACTCCTAATTTGTATGTAATGAAAAGATAAAAGGGAGACATGGGGGCGAACCTTCCACTGGAGTGGGAGCAGTCCAGGCCCAGGGCCGCCAGCCGCCTCCCCACCTCCGCCCTCCCGGCTGCCTCGCCCATCCCCGGAGTCTGAGCATGGGCTGCTGTCTGGGCCCCAGCCCGGCCCAGTTGTCCCTGCAGCTCCCCCAGGAAAGCGTCCCGGGATTCACCTTGCTTTGGGTGGAAGACAAAGATCTTCCACCTAAGTCCTGACGGCACCCCAGAGCCCGCCGTTGGTAGGACTCCCCGTTCCTGGGCACGCGGCAAATAGCAGCGAAACTCAACTCATCCACTCTTGATTGCGTCCCGCCTGCTCTCTGGGAATGCCTTGGGCTCCTCAGTGAGAACAGGGCGCACTGCGGAAGAGGGTGTAGTGATTGGAGTTTACTCCTCTGTGGTTCAACACTTGTGTCTGCTCAGCCCACTCAGCCAGTCCTCATTCCCTGATACACATTTTCCTTCCCAAGTCCCACTCGACTGGCTGCTCACCCCGGTCCTCGTTCTCATCCCAGCCTGCCACCCACACGTGACCTTGGGGCCAACCCTTGCGCCTCCCTGAGCCTCAGCCTCCCACCTAGCCCAGAGATGGGTATGGGGGCTGCTGGTGGGCGGAGAGACGGCCAAGCATAAGACGGGGTGCCGAAGTTCCAGGATGCAGCAGTCTTGGGGTTGCTGCTCCCGGGAGACCAGGCACCCCAGAACAGAGGCCCCGGCTCCCAGGCTGACTCCCCCTGCCCCTGCCCACCCCCAGGGACAGCATGCATGGGAAAGCACACCTGTGGTAGTGGTTTGGGGGTGATGTTTATGGGGAGAGAGGTGGGAACCTTTAGGCTTTCTATGGGAACTGCTCAAGGACATAGTTCAGTGAGGACTGCAGCAGGGGTCACCTCCATCTCCATCTATAATTTCAAAGGCCTCTATCCTAGACCCTTGGCTGTCCCCAGTAGAGACAGAGGTGAGGCTGATGGGGGCGGGGGTGGCTCAGTGCACAGAGAAGGAGCGAGGCTACAGAGCAAGCAGCCCTTCCCCTGCCCCCCCCAACCAGGGCCAGGTCAGGCAGGGCCCAGGCTGGGCTCAGCCCCAGATGGGGGTATGGGGGGCGCAGCCCCACTTGAGGGGGCTCCCAGCATGGCACGCCTGAGCAGCAATCTGGAAGCTATTGGGCTGGTGCATTTCTGCGATCCACCGCGAATGCCATGCCCAGTTCATTTCCTCTAAGGAAACACAACCTCAGGGGATAATTAGAGCTTCTTTGCGTACACAATCCCATATTGTTTATCCAACACAAATTAAAAAACGTGGGCCCTGAGAACATGGAGCGAGAGATAAAGGAACCTCCTCCTCCTCCTCCTCCTCTCCTCCTCCTCCCCGCTCCCTCTCTCCCTCCCAGCTGGATCTCATTACCCTGCCCGGCCAGGCCAAGCCCCAGCCCCAGCCTCACCCCCACCCTGCCAGGTCCTGCTCCTCCATACAGCTTTTGTGGGCCCCCAGACCGGGACCCTCAAAGCCAGGGCCTGGGACCCTTCCCAGCCTTGCCCCTGCTTCCGTCTGCCTGTTGGTCTGCAGCGAAAGGTGGCTCTGGAGTAGGCTTCCCTGGGCAAAGAGTACTTGACAAAGACTGACCATTTGTCCCTGTGCCCTCCCAAGGAGCCTCCCACTGAGGAACGTGGGAAATACCAGGCCACAAACACAACTCAGCACCCAGGAGCAGAGGCAGGGCCAGGGCCCTGGGAGTTTCTGGGAAGGAAGGGCTGGCTCTCTTGGCCCTGGCCTTGGCCCTGGTTCCCTTCCACTGCCCAGATGTGCTCCACCCAGACTACAGGGACCCCAGTCAGCCTGGCCTGGGGGCCCCTCCACAAAGCCTGGCCCCTCTCCCCCCAGGGCTCAGCCCAACAAAGGAGGATTCTCAGCCTGGGCAACTCAGGGCGGGAGGAAGGAGGGTTGCGGGTGGAAAATAGCTTCGGAACCCAAGGTTGGCCATCTCCATGAAAGCCCTATTATTGCTCGGGTGGCTAAATGCCTTGCTCAGCATGGCCAATTCAGCTCCCCTCACTTCCCTGTCTCCCCCTAGGAATAGCTCGGCATTCCAGCGCTGCACGGCCAGCCCCTGCAGCCACGGGGCAGTGGCGGGGCGGTCCGGGCAGGGAGGGGCAGAGGAGGAGGCAGGGTCGCATGAGAACTCACCTTTCCCTCGCCTTTGCTGGCTTACAGGGCAAAGATGGCCCCACGGCTCTGAGCTCACCGCCAGGCCTGGCCTCCCTGCTCCCTGTTTCTCCTCCATCGCAGCCCACTTCGCAGGGGGCCTTGTTATGGGAAGGCCTGCCTGGGTCGTCCTTGGGGACTGGGAAGGTGTCCCCTCCCCACTGGCCAGGAAGCAGCATGGCACCTCTGCCCCCCAGGACAGAGGCCAGGCCTCTGGGTCCTGTGCCCTGACACCTTCCAACCCCAGTCGCTGAGCAGGCTAGAGGGCTGGAGGGCTGGAGAGCAGGAGGACGGGCCCTCTCCTGGGGGCCAGGCCCTCCCACCGGGCGCAGGCACAGAGGAGAGTCTGACTGGAGGGAGAATGTTCTCTGGTTGAAGTAAAGAGGAAGTTGTGTGAGCTGAGAACACATTCCCCGTCTGGTCTGTCCTTTCAGCTCTGCTGGTATTTTTTTTTCTTTTGGTTTGTCTCTGAGCTGGAAAGATGGAAAGAACATGTGCTTGGCAGATTTTTTATTAACTCTATAGCTTGTGCTCTCTCTCTCTCCCTCTCATTTTCTCTCTCTCTCTCTCTCTCTTTCTGTCTGTCTCTGTCTCTCTCCTTTTCGCTTGCTTGACAGAATTTAGATTAGACAAAACATGAGCTCATTTCTGCCTGAGAAAAAAAAGCAAACCACTCCTCCTTCCCCTCCCCCGCCTTCCCCTCTTCTTCCTAGCCTCACCCACCTCTGCTCCCCAGGCGGGGCTGGGGCGGGCCTGGGGGCTCACGCAGATATCATCTCTAAGTCAGGACTTGGGGTGCCATTGCCCCCATGCTGTGCCAGCTCCCAGCTGTGGAGGGCACACGGTCCCGCAGTCTCGCAGTCACAAGCCTGCTGCCTAGAGTGTCAGCTGAGGGTAGGAGGCAAGGGGTGCAATCTGGAAGGGACATTCCTAGGGTCATGAGCACAGCCCATCTGGGGGTCCCCTCCCTGAACCACTGACTGAATCACTGAAGCCCCTTGTTTCTGTCTTCACGGATTATTGGGACCACCAGGCACATGGGATGGTGGCTTGGGAGGCCCGTGTGAGTTGAAATCCCAGTTTTATCATTTGCTTGCTGGGTCTTGGTCTAATCATTTCCCCTCACTGAACCTCAGTTTCTTATCTGTCACACGGGGATAATATAAGATCTATGTTTAAATAACACTGAAATCCATTTTGACCTCTTTGAATGGGTGAAAACAACTCGCAGAGTCCCCGATTCATTGTGGTGTGCACTAACTGAGGAATGACTTCCTCCTCCTCCTCCTCCTCCTCCTCCTCCTCCTCCTCCTTCATCTTCTCTCCTCACCACCCCATTAACAGAAAATAGGGGTGGAAGGGCAGCAAGAAGGATCATGCTTAGACATAAGAAAGAACTTCCAGGAATGTACTAGCTAAAAGTGTAGACGCGCCCTCCAGCATACAGCGGAGGAGCGCGGTGCACCCTGGAAGCAGGACAACGGCTGGTGGCCCAGCCTGCAGGGTCTGGAGCAGGGGCATGCCCGTGGACCGTGAATGGACAGAGCCCTGGGGTTGGATGTGGCCTCCTCTGCCGTTCCCTGTGTGCCCCTGGGCACGCGGCTCCCGGTCTGAGCGCCAGCGCCTCATCTCTACAATGGCAGGAAAGACTCTACGCTCAGAGCCACCGCAGGGTATCTTTATGAGCTTCTGCGGGCTGCCCAGATGAGCCTTCCCCGTCACTCCACGGCAGCAGGGAGGAAGGCCGGAGGCGCTTTCTAGGGCTGCCCTAGCTGCTGAGGCTGCTGGTCCTCGGGGACACTCACGGTCGTCCTGGCAGGCAACAGTCCAGTCCAGGCTCCCGGGCTGGTGGGCCCCTCTGAATCAGTGGGCTCCCCATCCCTCACTGCCATCCCCCCCCCCCGAAGCCCGCCAGCCCGCCCTCGAGCTGTCCCTTAGCCAAGCAGGGCAGTGCTGCTCTTCTAATCTTGTTTTATAAATTAATCTCTCTCTTCCCTTAATCATTTTCATTGCCTGCCTCTGAACTCACTCCAATCCATCTACGGCTCCTGCACCTTCTCCAACCTATCATCCCCGCTCAACCCTCTGGCTGCAGAGAGAGGCCCCCAGGCGGCCCGCCGGTGCCTCTGCATTCCTGTCCGCAGGTGACAGGCTCCAGTCCCAGCGGACAGTGGGGCCGGCCCCTTCCCCTTCAGCCTCCAGAGACAGCCGGGCGAAGCTGAAGCCTGCGGGCGCTGGAGTCCAGCACACCTGCGCTGAAACCCTCCGGCTGCCACGCTCAGTAGTCCCCGGGACGTCCCCCACCTCTCCGGGCCTTGTCCTTGCCATCAGTAGAATGGAGCACCTGGTAGGGCCCTGGGCGAGGAAGCAAGTGCTTTGCCAAAGGCTGGGCACATTTTAGCTGCTTCGTTCACTCGAGGTGAGGACAGACAGGGCTCCAGAGTCGGCTCTCCCCTCGGCCCTCTGTGCTCCCCTTCTCACCTCCTCCCTGCCCACAGCCTGGAGCTCCTGCACGTGGCCACCAACAGGCGCCTCTTTCCCCAAGCTGCCGTGAGCTTCCTTGGGGGGTGACAGGCTTCCCCTGCAACAGCCTGAAGCAGCAGCCCCCATGCACATGGCAGAGAGGGGCTCTGGGTGGGATGTGGTGGGGACTTGTGTCCCAACGGTCAAAGGGGTGGCCAAGTTGCTGGAAGTTTCCCTTCACTTCATCTCCCAGATTCTCTCCGGAGAAAGCAGCCCTTCTGCTCGGCCACCTGTGGATAGGGCAGGCTTCAGGGGACTCAGCTTTGGGGAGTACCTCCTTTGAATGTTCCCCACAACTCTGTGAGTCTGGCAGAGGGGACCACATCCCATCACTTGCCCGATTGCGTGCCTGCGCCAGGCGAGGTGCTTGCAGTTGCAGCAGCGGTGAACACGATAGATGCGGTTCCCGCCACGTGGAGCTTCCCAGGCAGACAGTGGCAGCTTTGGAACCCTGGTCTGTCTGACGCCAACGCCTATGCTTATAAGGCAGCAGTCCCCAAGCTTTTTGGTACCAGGGACTGGTTTCATGGAAGACAGTAAGACAATTTTTCCATGGACCCGGAGTGGGGAGCAGGCATGGTTTGGGGATGATACAAGCTCATTACATTTATTGTGCACTTTATTTCTATTAATATCACATTGTAATATATGATGAAACAATTATACAACTCACCATAATGCAGAATCGGTGGGAGCCCTGAGCTTGTTTCCCTGCAACTAGACGGTCCCATCTGGGGGTGATGGGAGACAGAGACTGATGTGACAAGAGGCGGAGCTCAGGCGGTGATGCGAGCGATGGGGAGCGGCTACAAATACAGATGAAGCTTCGCCCGCCTGCTGATCACCCTCTACTGTGCGGCCCGGTTCCTAGCAGGCCACGGACCAGTACAAGTCCACAGACTGGGGATTCGGGACCACAGTTATAAGGCTCCATGTTTCAGACAAAGAAAACTTAAAAAATCATTCTAATTTATGTGACAAAGGAGGAGGGTGACAGTGACCAAGAGGCTTGTCCAGGCCAGTCCCAGTCCTCTGGTTGCTCAAAATCTAGGGAGCAACATGGCAAGGACAGGAATAGAGCTGCGGGGCACAATGGAGCAGGCACACGTATGGGAGGGGGGCAAGGCTTGGCAAGCCGGAATTTTTAAGCTGGCTCTTGAAGGATACGTAGGAGTTGGCCAGGCTGACAAGGGAAGACGTCCTCCTAGATAGGAGGATACAACCTGAGTAGGTGCAAGAGCTGGTGCCAGCAGACCTGTGACTGTGGCACCCCCACCCCTCCCTTCCTGTCAGCCCCATGCCAGCCCTGGGGTCCTGTCTGTGCTTTGCTCTTTACTGGCTGTGTGGCCTCCAGCAATGACTCCATGTCTCTGAGCCTCAGTTGCCCAATCCAAATACTGGACGCCTTGTCAGTGTGAGATAATAGCTAGCTATTATTCTTGTTATCTCGTTAGTATTGTTGTCATCCTCATCCCTATCCTCACTAAACTGTGCTGTCAGGACGCACGGTGCTGCAGGGCCTGCCCCAGCCCCCCTGCCCCGCCCTTCCCCTCCCCCCCATCCTGAACCCACCCCGAGCACCGCCCCTGCGCCTTCTGCGACAGACTGGCTGGCCTCTGGATGATGTGTGGAAGGTCAGGCCCTAGAAGGCTGCTGGCAGACTTCAGGGCACTTAGCATCATCCTTCCTGCCAGCCCCCACCATTTTCGGGGAAGGAAAGTCGGAAGAGGAAGATTGTCCTTCCCTGTTCTGGTCTGGATAGGCTCTGCCACGCAGATACAGGATCTGGGCTGAGGTCTGTCTCCCTCATCTGCCTTGTCCCCCTCAGTGTCCGGGAGGAGCTGAGAGAGTATTTAGAGGGAGAGACCTGTACACTGACACCCAAAGACAGTCCCTCCTGCGCTGCAGGGGGTCAGCCTTCCCTAAGCTCGCTGCGCTGTTGAGGCCTGGCCTCCCCCAGGCCTCTCCTGGGCCAGGGAGGCTGAAGGGGGAACCAGGGCCAGAAGTCCAGCCTGGTTCTGATTTCCCCGGCTGGGGCTGGGAAGCAGCGCCCGGTCTGTCTTCAATCCCTACGCCCCCTCCCTCGCACACCGCTTCTCTGCTTTCGGGAGCAGCCCGTAACCGCAAACACATTTGTTAATGCAGCTAGCCTACCCGCCCTGGGACAGCTGGCTGGGCCCTGTGCCTGGGGCCAGGCCAGGCAAAGGGCAGGGGGCCTGGCTGGGAAAGGGGCCTGAGGCTCCTCCTTCTCTGCTAAGCCGCCTGCACAGCCTTGGTCACCGCCTCTCTGGCTCCAGCCGCCCTCTCCACCGTGACTCCCAGGCCTAAAAAGGATGTCAGAGAAACTGAGGCCACTAGAGGAGAAAGGCTACATGGCTGTCTGCACACGGTCCGGCCCAAGAGCGGGGCAGCTAGACATGTCCCTTGGCCAAGAGAACACATGGCCTGCTTGGCCTGAGCCCTCCCATGTGGCAGATGCCACCTACGAAAACCAAAAATCGAGGCCTCAGGGAGGGCTGTGGGCGTGTGGGTCGCCCAGGAAGGCAAGAGCAAAAGGAGGCTGAGACTTTTCATCTCTGCCACTATGTGACTTGGGTAGTCATGTCCCTTCTCTGAGCCTCAGTTTCTCCATCCTGCCCTGATTGCCTCACAGACTTGTGATATAGGATTGGACAAGCAAGTGTCTCATAGACTATAAAGCACTGTATTCTGGAATGATCATTCTACCAGACCGTAAATTCTGGGAGGACAGGAATCATGTCTGAGCTACCTCTAGATCCCCTGTGATCCCAGCCCTGGGTGCCACCGTGGGGGATGGCTACAGAGATGTGCCTAGGGACTGAGAGACACACGTCAGTCCTCTTTCTTGTCAGCCCTGAGTCCACGCAGCCTCTGAGAAGCAAGACTGAGCCCTGGGGGTCCTGAATTGTGGAGCGTGAGCTGTGACTGGAGCCTACCCCCACCCAGACATCAATCCCAAGGCCCCAGCCTCACTCAGCTGCCCCCTCCCCCTCCCCCCACTCCTCCCATCATACAGGCATGCAGCTCGGCTTCCCCTGCCAAGACGCCCCCCACCCCGGCCCCACAGCCCCTCTCCAAAGACAGGGGCCTTTCTCTGCCACGTTCCTGGAGGCTTTTCCACTTAACAGGGCCTTGAAATCCATTTGCTGCAGACTGTGAACTTCCTCTCCATGCTCCTGCCCACTGGCCCTCTTCTAGGCTGACCCCCCCCACTCCCACCCCCACACTGGCGTCCGCCAGCCCATGGCCCAGCAGCTGTCACCCTGATCTCCCCCTCTCCAGGCCTCTGGGGCCAAGCAGAGGGCACCTGGAGGAGGTACTTGGGGCCTAGAAGGAGCAGCAGCCTGGACTAAGAGAGGAAGCTGAGAGCTTTCTGCCTCAGAGCGTCCTGAACTCCAGCCTCGATGCAAAGGGGTGCTTCCCCTTCTCCCAGCCCCTAGAGATGAAGGCCACCTCCTTGAAGACTAAAGCCACCAAGGCATTCCTCCCTAGATCACACCTCCATCCCTCATGGCCCTTGCCCTCAGGGCCCTCACAGCTCTCCCGGCCTGTGCCATGGCTGAAGGAGACCTATGACAGCCACGTGATAACCCTCCAGGCATAGCTGGGAAGGCAGGTAGTCTCCCTTCTAGTCTTGCCTCAGCCAGAATCCATGACCTTGGGCCAGTCTGGTCCCTTCCTTGGGCCTTCATTCCTTTGGAGGGTCCTCCCCACCCAGCCCTGACATCCTCTTGATTTCTGAATTAAACTCTGTCCTGTGCTTCCCCAGGGTGGCTAATCTCAGGTCTTTGGGCCCTTCTTCCTGGAGTCCAGAGTGCTTTCATTTTCTGTCACAAACTTCATTCTCCATCCTACAAAGCCCTCTGAAGCTAGAGAAATGGAAGGTAGCTCCCATCCCCTGAGCACCTACTAAGGCCAGCACCTTGTACCTTCTATCTCATCGTGGTGTTAATAGCTCCATGGTACAGGCTGAGGAAACTGAGGCTCAAAAAGGACAAGTGACCCAGAGGTGCAAGGCCAGGAAACGGTAGAGCCACAGCTTGAAGCCAGGTAGTTGGAATACCCTATCTGTGTTCTTTCCTTGCCCCTCTCCCTGCCCATGCCTACATGCCAACGTCCCCTGTAATGGAAAGAGGTCCTGTTAATTCCTCGTCAGGCTTTAAACAGTGAAGCTCCGTGCGAACACATGTGCAGCTTATGACCCACTCTGACCTGAGGCTTCATCTCCACTCTATTTCCCTAAAATTATGTTACTCTAAAGCAAAAGCCAGAGTGAAGAAGAGAAGTGTGCCCCAAGGACAGAACACTTAGAAGGGGGAGGGAACCCCTCTCAGGCCCCAAGGTGCCCAGCGCGGCTGAACACCTGCTCATTCAGCCACTGGCACCCAGTTTCACACACCTTCTCTTGTTTAAATACAACAGCCCTTTGGGCTAGCAACTATCTTGACCTTTTTATAGACTGGGAGACTGAGGCCCAGACAGAAGAAGTAACTTGCCCGGGACCACACAGTGAGAAAGTAGCATGGTATTTCTCCCACGCCCACGCCTACGCCTCAGCCTGGCCTATCCCCAAAGGGGGAAGGGTGATGTCTGCAGGACAGATCCCCCTGTCCCAGAGAGCCCACGGCCAGGCAACAGTGCCATGAGCACAGAGCCTAGGCAGCAGGGGCAGGGCTACAGTCCTCAGCCAACGTTTGCTCTCAGTCCCGCTGCCTGGAGCTCGCCCTGGCACGGGCTCCGGGGATGCCTGTCTCTCTCCCCATCTGTCTTTCTCGTCCCTCCCCACTCTCTCGGCAATGAATTTGTGAGAAACCTGGACTGAATTACCACCCATTACCCAACCTGCCTCCTTCCAAATCCCTGGCATTAATGCAATCAATGGAGGGGAAGCGGGCTCCCTTCGGCCGCCTGTCTGGCCCGCCCAGCGCTGGCTCCTCGGCGCTCGGAAGCCCTGTGACCCACCCCTCCTCCGCCTTGCACGTGTGCAGCCCCACACCCGTCACACATGTGCCTGGCGAAACTGAGCAGGTCCCCTCCCCACGCCGCAGGTCCTCCCGCAAACTCCGCAGAATGAAGACATCCATGTGCATGTTTGTTCTTTCAGTGAACGTTTACAGGGTGCCAACTACATGCGAGGCACCATTTTGAGGCGCTGGAGATGTAACAGTGAACAGCCCAAAGTCCTGGCTTTCATGGACCTTATTGTCTAGCAAGGGGAAGGGGTGAACAATAAACAAATGAGCCATAAATTGACAAGATAATCCCAGACTGTGGTAGCAGCTATGAGGAAAATAAACCAGGTGTATGCAATGCTGATGTTAGACGGGCTAGTTTTTTTTATTTTTTTATTTTTATTTATTTATTTATTTATTTTGAGACAGAATCTCACTCTGTTGCCCGGGCTAGAGTGCCATGGCGTCAGCCTAGCTCACAGCAACCTCCAACTCCTGGGCTCAAGCGATCCTCCTGCCTCAGCCTCCCGAATAGCTGGGACTACAGGCATGCGCCACCATGCCCGGCTAATTTTTCTATATATTTTTAGTAGTCCAGCTAACTTGTTTCTATTTTTCGTAGAGATGGGGTCTCGCTCTTGCTCAGGCTGGTCTTGAACTCCTGAGCTCAAGCAACCTTCCCGCCTTGACCTCCTAGAGTGCTAGGATTACAGGCGTGAGCCACCGCGCCCGGCCTAGACGGGCTATTTTAGATGGAGTGGTGGGAGAAGGCCTCAGGGAGGAGGGCATGCTTGGGGCACACCTAACTACCAAGGAAACCACCGGACAGCACTTGAGGATCTGGGAGAGGGGCTCGAGGGAGAAGGAGCAGAAAGTGTTCGAACATGGTGGGGAAACAGGCTAAGAGCTGAAGCTGGAGGGAGAGGCAGGGGCCACACCGTGCAAGGCCTTGTAACTCAGGGTAAAAGGGTTTGAGTTTTATTCTCATTGTGATGAGAAGCCATTAAAGGATTTTAAATATGTTGAAGAACGTGGCTGAATTTGTGTTCTCGAAAAGAAAGATCACTCTGGCTGCTACAGGAGTGTGGATTATTACAGAACAAGGCTAGAAGCAGGGAGGTGTATTGCACCCGTCCAGATGAGAGATGGCGGCAGCCTAAGCCAGGCTGGTGGTCACAGACAGAAGTAGATGTTAAGTGGGTAATCACATTTACCAGTCTGGACTTCGGTAGACGTGTCAGGCTCTTCCTGATGACCTCCCATGGATGGTTCCTCTGTATCTCCACTTGGGTGTCTGTTTAGGCATCTCAAATATCCTCTGGCTACAGAAGAATCCTTGATTTACTCCCCACCAAACCAGGCTGTTAGATACATAAACATGGGGTTTAGGGGAGACATAAACCTGGGGGCGTCGTTAGCACAGAGACGGAGTTTAAGCCCATGGGGCTTGATGAGATCATCTACTGAGAGAACACAGGCAGAGACGAAGACAGCATCTAAGACTCAGCTCTAACTTTAGAAGAGGAGCCTGCAGAGAACCAGAGAAGGAGCAATCAGAGAAGCGAGAGGAAAGCCAGACGCTTGGAGAGCATGTTCAACTGCAGCTAATGCTTCTGAGAGGTTCAGAAAGGCAACACAGATCTCTGAGGTAGGCAATGTGGGGTCATTGGTGACCTTTGACAGTGGCAGTTTCAATGGCGATGGAAGCCCCCTGGGGTAGCTAGAGGTGGGAACGGGTGACAAGGAAGCAGAGACACGGCGGTGGGAGTGCAGACGCCTTTCGTGAGCGGTCTCGCTGTGAAGGACAGCAGAGAAGTGGGGCGACGCTGCAGAACTGCACGCACGAGGACAAAGGAATAGGGCAACAGATTGGAGGCCTGAGTGAGGACAGAGCCCTGGCACAGTCAGGGCAGCAGGGGGATAAGATGGAAGAGTAGTGGGTGGCGTCAAAGGGTAGGATGATGGAAATCAAGATTTCAAAACCAATGTAGTTAATAATGATGGAGAGGTCAAAGTCGTGGCCGTGGGAATGCGAGGCCGAGCCGGGTTTGGAGGTGGGGTACTCCAGGGAGAGCAAAGCCAGGACGGTAGGTCCTCGTTAATAAAGAAGTTGCCAAGTACGTTGCCAGGGTTCAGGAACTGGGGGGGGGGGGGACGGTGAGCTGCCTCCCGTCACCTTCAGTGAGTGGAGGGCGCTGACAAAGGCAGTCCGAAGATGACAGCCTCCAGGAAGCGCAGGAGGTGCGGCAGTCTTTGGAGGAACCCTCGTTTCAGAAGGAGGAGGGAAGACAAAGGGCTTAGAAGCAGCCATGGGAAACAAGGAGGACACTGTGCCCACCTCCTATGCCCATAGGCATGTGGGATGTGGGAGAAAAATATAGGCCCCAAAATATAGCAGGACAGTGGTGTCCTTGGGGCATAGGAATGAGGAAGTGATCATAAGAGACCGAGGACGTGGGGAAGTGGCCACAGCTGTCGGCAGTGGGCCATGGGTACCAGGAGGCAGAGTGGAAGGGTGTCAGGAGCTTGGAAGGAATGTAAGATGCGGCCCAGAGTAGGGACTGGATAGAGCAGGGATTAGAGTTGGGGATGATTGGAGGCCTGGGCTCCTGTGGTGATCGAGGTGAACAGGTATGTGAGTCCTGATGCGATACAGCAGGATTTCTTCAAGAAAACTTGCTCATCAGGTCAAGCCAGAAGACCTAGGGAGACCGAGTGAGCGACTCCCTGCTGCTGGTCAGACCAAGGGTGAGCTGGGACCCGAGACCAGGGGAAGCGCTGTAGGCCTCCCATACCACCTGCAGGGGGCAGTGTCTCTGCTGAAGGGGAAGAGACGGAACCGCAAATAAGAAAAGTCCGTAAACACACACCCTGCCAGGCACTCGTGACGATATACCCTCAGATACACATTTGTACGCACACAGAGACCCCAGCCCAAGCCCCCAGGCAGCATGAACACGTGGGCAAAAGCGTGTGTATATGCAAACATGTACGCGTGCAGGCAGGCACACTTCTGCATGTACCCACATACACGCCCATGCAAAGAAGCCCAACATGTGTCACATGCCCGCATTACGCCGTGCCATCACGTACATGCATACAAGCACACACACGCACGCGCACACACACGCATGCGCACACACACACCGAGGCAACCGAGACTGGCTCTTCTTAAGTCTTGCCAAGCCACAGACAGCAGAAAATCAAGCTGAAGTTGAACAATCCAACCCAGCGAAGGGGGAGGAGATGCAGGGGCGTGAGAATGAGGTGTGTGTTGGGGGAGTCACGCAGGGGGGAGCAAGGGAGCCAAGTGCTGAGGGAAAAATTCTAGACCATTTTGCAAAAGGGAAAGCCTTCAGACAGAGCAGGAATGCAGGCTGTAATTAGAATCGCTTCGACCGTCTCTAGATTCGGAGAGGATAGGCAAACTGGTTGCACATGCGGCGTGGCGATCC
This sequence comes from Mirza zaza, assembly GCA_008750895.1. Classification (NCBI taxonomy): domain Eukaryota; kingdom Metazoa; phylum Chordata; class Mammalia; order Primates; family Cheirogaleidae; genus Mirza; species Mirza zaza. The sequence goes on along the minus strand of VSMD01069467.1, from coordinate 50,998 downwards.
CCAGCCCAGATAATGTCAGCAGCGCGTGCGCGTGCGCGTGCGTGAGTGCACCCTGGGAACACGTGGGGCTGCGCAAAATGCACTTGATCACGCAGCATTAGGCCCTGGGGAAGCAACACGAGGTGCTCCCCTCACTTGTCCCTGCAGCCGCCTGCCTTCAGGCTGGACATCTCACCTGAGAAGGCCACCACGACAAACACGCAGGAGGCCCAGAGAGGGTAGGGCTTGCCCAAGGCCACAGAGCTAGCCGAGGGGGCCTAGGGGGTGGCATGCTGGCAAAGACGCTGGATTAGGAGACGGTATCCCTGAGTTCAAGTCCCAGGTAAGCCGCTGACAGGCTGCCTGACTGGGGCCATGTCCCTCCCCTTCTCTGGGCCCCTGTAGCCTGAAGGGAGAGATCTTGGGGTCCTTCCAATCCAGCCCTGAGCGTTCATCCAGCACTGTTGGTTCTGAGCAGCTGGAAGGAGGCAACAGAAAGAGATTTGCGGGCTGCCTGCAAGACGGGGAGCTGGGCTGGGTGAGATGCAAATGTCTCTGGCTCTCCTGGCCCCGCGCAACTCAGAGAGAGAAACGTCCCACGCTGGCCGGCCGTGTGCCGAGGGCACTAGGAACTGAAGAAGGCCCTGGGGAGGGAGGCAGGCGGCCCAGCCGGCCACAAACATAATCCCTCATACTCCCTCTGGCCCGCCCTTCCCTTCTTCTCGCCTTTCTCTCCAGGCTTTCTGGGAGGGCCTTGGGGCCAGCTGCTATCGTCACTAAAAATAGCCTAGCCAGCTTTGGGTGTGAAGGAGCCCCTCTTGCTTACAGGGTCCCAGAGGCCTGGCAGGTGGCAGTTGGTGTCTGTGGCCCCTCCAAGCCTGAGAGATCAGATTCTCATTTTCAAGGGCAAGCCCTGGTTCCATCGCAAGGCTTAGGTTCCCCATGCGCTGCCCTCGTTGTTCCCTAGTATCCCAGTGACTCTACAGGCTCTCGTGGGGGGTAGCTGGGATCCAGGTGCTCAGAGAACTATGACAATCACAACGATAATGATGATAATAACAGTTAACACCTATTGAACATTTACTGTGTGTCAGGCACTTTGCTACAGGCTGTGCATGTGTTAACTCATTTCCTCTCACAACTCTTTGAGGTTGGTATGATTATCCCCATTTTACAGGTGAACTAACTGAGACACAGACAACTTAAGAAAATTACTCAGATACACACAGCTAGTAAGTGGTAGATAGGGGATGTTTTTGATCCTTTTAATTGCAGGTTCCTTCAGGGAGAGAAAAATTCTGATAACAATAATAGTTAATATTTATTCATCTGCACATGCAGTGGGCTGGCTCTATATAGCCAGCCCTGCGGGGCAGCTGAGAGAGCCTTGAAGCTAAAGGGATGAAGGTTAAATCCTTGCTTTGCTCCTCACTAGCTGTGTGACTCTGAGCAAGTGACTTACTTCCCCCATGAGCTTGAGTTTCCTCATTTGTACAATAGAAATGACAACAGCTGGCTCTCAGAGTGGCATGGGGATTGTAGGAGACAACGTGTGACAAGGCGCTTAGCACAGAGGAGCTCACATCGCCCGCCTCCCCTTCTGCAAGGCACCCGGGCTTCTCTGTGTCACTCTCTCCAATGCCTGGCTAGAGACCACCTGAAGTCCTGAGTGCAGGCTGTTCTTTCCATGTGGCACTAAAGGCTCAGTACCCAGCGTCTCCAAGCTTTTCAGGGGCCTATGAAAATGTGTGAGCCCCAAGAAAATTTATTGGCTCTAAAATATGAAAAGAAAACAGCAGAATTGGAATTAATAAATGTTCTATTATATGTCTATAAAATGTAATATAATACCAAGCTCATTAATTGTTAAATTTAGTATTCCTAAAAATTTCATTACATTCGAAAACAATTTGTTGGTTAGATTTCCTCACTTTGCAAGAATTCCCAAGTACGCACGATGATTACAAAGAAACGAGAGCCAATTGGGAATGAAACGAGTTACTCATAGGCAAATACTTTCGAAAGCGGAATTATAAAAATCCTTTGAAATATTTTATAGCAAAAATTACATTTAATATGGGATGTGGGAGCATTTTCGTGTATCTGACACGCTGTGGGGTGAAGCCTCTAAAAGGGAGAGTGCCTCGGGCCGGCGGGGGCGAGGGAACAAGAGCACCTCTGTGAGCTGCCCCGCTGGGGGAAGCGTCTATGCCCACTCCTCTGGTTGTTCCCCTCATCTCCTAAAAAACCGCCCCGGCCACATGCGTGCAGGCGCTGGCAGAATGGCCCTCACGAAGCAGGCCTTTCATGTACTGCCCTCGGCTCTTATCAAAGGCCCTTTCAAGAAACAGGCATGCCTGTGTGCCTTTCATAATCAGGAAGAGAAATAAACATTATCTGACGAAAAGCGAGAAGAAAACAGCCATGTGTAAACGGTGTCTGTTGGGTTGTCAAGCCATTGCCCAGGACATTGTCCACTGGGCTGCTCGGTGGCCCCGGGCAAGGGCCCACAGGAGGTGTTCCTCTCCCAATTTAGCACCAGCATAAACTTGGGGTCCCTGGAGGACCTGTCAGTTTCTTCCTCTCTGATACCAAAAGCCGCAGAACGCTCTGCTTCTGGCAGGCTCACCATGGGAGGCCACCTCCGTGCAGGCAGGGAGTGGGAAGCACGAGGGCCACCACTTACTTCTACGTGACCCGGGCCAGGGCCCTTCCCGCTGAGCGCCGTGTGCGACGCGGGAGTAAGTCACAGGGTTAGAGCGAGGATGCATTGAGATAATGAATGTCAAGTGGAAAGAGCGGGCCTCGGTGCAGTTAAGCAATCCGGCTGGGGAGTGGCCTTGCTCTCAGTTGCTGAGATTTGATGACTCAGACCTCCTACCCCAAGATGCCTGCCTGCTCGGCAGGATCTCTGACGCCCCAGCTCTGTGCCCAACACATGCCAGCAACTCGACTAGGTCAAGCCTCTGCATTGTCACATCCATATGCACACGGGTCACCGAGGAACTTAGAGCCTCGGCAGCAGAGACTAGACCTAGGCCCCCAAGCTCTCTAGGAGCTAATATGACTCACCCTCACCTAGTCTTGAAGTCTCTGCTCTCACTAGGTGCCTTTTCCTGGTTTCTGCCCTGTCCTCCTCACCTCTTCCATGCAGAACCCAATGAGGATACAGTTCTGCCAGGAGCTCTCTGCCCTACTTATTGCTGTGGCGTGGCCAATGCCGGGATGAATGAGCCTAAGCAAGAGGCCGATGGCATAATGCCAGCTCATCAATGACAGACCAGCATTTGGGCTAACCCACCATCTGCAGCTGGGCCACCCACTCTCCAGGCCAAACACCTTACTACCAGCTCAGGAGGGGCCGTGCCCACTCTTTGGAATGCCATCTCTCCTCTGCCCCATCCTCTCTCAGCCCGTCCCCTGCCTCCTGCCCCCCACACGCCATCGGCCCTCCCTCCTTCGTGCTTTGCCGCACTTTGTATGTACCGCCATCGCAGTTCATAGCAGCTCGCAGCTCCCTGAGCCAGCGTGTCTGGGTTCTTGTGCCTGGGTCTCTTAGATCGCCTCAAGGGTAGAGTCTGTGTGGTTTCAGCTCTGAATCTTTGGTGCCCTGCACGGGCTTGCCGCGTGTTTCTGTTGAAAGGAACCGAACTGAGCCTAGATGGAGGGAGAAGGGAGAGAAGTAAGAGTGATTCTGTCCTCTGGGCTTACTCCTTCTAACTCTGGCCACCAGGACTCAGAGGATTTGGGCTCAAGTCCTTGACCATTGTTAACTGTGTGGCCTTAGGCAAATCACTTCCCTTTCCTGTGAGCCTCACTTTTATCACCAGAAAGATGAAGATTCCGATCCCTCCCTGTCTCCTGCAAGGGCCGCTGTGGGGAGTGACTGAGAGAGGAGTGGACGAAGTACGCTAGACCCTAGACTGTGTGATGGCTGGACCCGTGTCTGAGGCTCCGTGCCTTTGCCCCTCCTGGAAATCCTGAGTCCATCATGTGAGGAGACTGCAGGCTCCCTGGGAACCTGCAGACGGGCCAACTGCACGCGTCAGGTAACGCCTGCCTGCTACGCCGCTCCACTGCGGAGGAAACTCAATTTTGTGTGCTTATCACATAACGACTCACATTGGTACTGTGTGGTCCAGTTTCCAACATCCTGAGGGCTCTCTGTGCCCTCTCATACCTCTAATTCCTGCTTCCACCCCTGCGGCCAGGCCACCCGAGCCCCATTTGACAGTTAATAATAAAGGCAGCTAGCATTTATCAAAGACTTACTATAGCTGAATGTTTTGCATTTATTAACTTACTTAATCCTCACAACACTAACAGGTACCCTTATTTTCCTTGTTTTTAGAGGAATGGGAAAACTGAAGGTCGAAGAGGTTAAGTAACTTGCCCAAGATCACAGAACTAGTACACAGCAAAGGGACTGCTTGAGCCCAGGTATTCTTGCCCTAGCGTGCTGAGAGCAACCGCTCTGCTACCCTGCCTCCCAGATGGGAAATTGAGGCTCAGAGAGGGGAAGTGACTTGCCCAAGGGCACACGTACAGTGGGTTAGTGGTAATGCCTGGCTCCTCCAACTCACTCAGATCTTTAGCACTTTCTACAGCCTGGACTTTTCTGTAAATGGTTGATGATCTGTGAAAGAACACTTAGCTGTGCTGTATGTATGCAAGGGGGTGGAATCCCTATATGAGGGAAGCCGATCAGAGATATTTATGTTCACAAGGCAACAAACACTTATCCTTGCAGAGGAAAACCACATCCAAGGAGTAATTCAAGGGGAATAGACTCAGAGAGCCATGACATGTCCCAGCTAGAAAGGACACTGAGACCTCGAAACAGGACAATGACTGGAGCAAGGTCAGTGAGATTGTATGAATCAGGCCTGACTTTGGGTCCTGGCAGACGCTGGGGATTTGTACGAATAGAGAAGAGGGAGGAAGCACACGGGTGCTCCGTTTCCCCCTGGGGGGGAGGGAGAAAAGGGACCTGATCCGGGGTGTCCTCACATCCCATCCCTACACCACCCGGGCTGTCAGTAGGGGCTCCCTAAGGGGGCGGTCAAGCCCCTGGGATCATGTTGGCTGCCGAATCCTGGGCTAAGGCTCACGTCCCGGGGGGACCACAGAGCCAGGCCGTGGGTCTCCTTCTCTGTGGAAAGCCTTAGGGAGGAGTTTGTCAGGGGAACAGAAGGGCTGGCCGGGCCCTGCTGGCCAGGCAAGTGTCCTAGTTTGAGAGAAGCCAGGCCTTGCTCAGAGCGGGCAGCCGTCCCCAGCTGGCCAGGGAGCCAGTAGGAGCCAGGGTGAGGCGAGGTCCTGGCGGCCTGCACCCTGGGTCCTCCTTCCCCAGCTGGCAGTCATTAGGCCTGCTCGGAGGATCCCTGTCAAGACAGTGAGACTCTGGGATGGATCAAGGTGAAGGGGAGGCTGGCAGAGGGGACCCCCTGTACCCGGACCGCACACCGAGGGCCCCCCACGGCTGCCGGCTCCCTTGGGCATGTCAAAAAGACACTTCAAAGACCCAGCCAGCCCCTTATCAAGCCGTGTGTGCCCCCACCCCCACCCCAACCCGCCACGGGACAGGCCACGTGGCCAACTCTCATGGGGAAGTGTGGGCGCTCTGGGCTTAGAGGGGCTGCTTCTCAGAGCTACGGGAGTGCTCACGTCTGGGACTAGGAATACGGGATACAGGAGTCCCAAGGCACATGGCCATGGAGAAGCATATACAGGGGCTGAGGCCGTGCCCTCTTTGTTTCCTACCTTCAGACCCAATGGCTGGTTCCCCAGAGTCTCAATGTGCTCATCTGTAAAATGGGCACAATTCCTCCCTCACAGGGCTGTTGTAAAGCTGAAATGAGAGACAGGATACAAAACCCCCAGCACAGTCCCAGGCACGAAGTGCCCAGTGGGTGCTAGGCCAGCCCACCCATGTTTTACCTCTACGGAGGGGTCAGGACAAAACCAGTGAAAATCTACCAGTCCGTGAAGCTCTTGGAGGGCCATGTCCTCTAGACCCTACCTCCTCCGTCCTCCTGATGCAGCAGTAGAGGCCAAGAGAGGTCCAGTGACTTATCTAAGACCACACAGCCTAGCCGCAGTAGAGCTGGAGCTAGAATCCAGGTTGTCCGCCTCATAGCACCCGGGGGCGCCGCTTGTCTCCTCGCCCTCATTCAGCCCCCGCCACGTTGGGGCTTTTCAGTACCTCTCCTTTGAACGGGAAGTGCTCAGGGGGCCTCTAGGTGTTGTCTCAGCGGGGCTGGGCCTGCAGATGGGGGACCCTCTGCTTTCACTGTGTGCTGTGGCAGCCTGGCCCCATGCAGAGAGACAGGGAGAGAGAGAGCAGGGAGGGAGGGAGGGAGAGCGAGAGGCTGACTTTAGTGGGCTCCGTATCACATTGCAAGCTCATATCTCGTTCGCTGTCCGGGCCCTGCCCCCCTTGCTCCTTCCCAAGTAGATCTGCATGGTTTGCATTATTCTCCTTCCCGCCTGCCTCCCTCCCCGGATATCTTGGTTCCATATTTTCCACGCTGAGGCTCAGTTTACTCCTGGCTGGGCTCCGGGCCTGCACCTGGGTTCTAAGAGAAAGGTCTGGGGGGTGGGGTGAGCACGTCAGCGTGTGTGTGTGCGTGTGTGTGTGTGCGCGCGCGCGTGCGTGCGTAGGGGTGTGCGTGTGGTGGGTGGGGGTGCTGCTGGTTGTCCAGCTCTTCCCTCTGCCCTGGGTGCAGGCCACCAGAGCACCCCTACCCTCTGCCTTTCGCTACCTGTCCCTAGACAGCAACGGTTCCGCAAGCAAATGCCACAGACGCCTGCTCCTGAGTCGCTTGAATGCTTGTTAGAAATGAGGATTCCCGGGTCCCACCCAGACCTGCCGAATCAGAATGGCCGGGGCAGAGCCCAGGAATCACCATTACGGCTAGTGTTTCATTCTTAGATTCTGCTCGATTCTTTGCCTTTAACTCTTCACCGGCAAGGGGTTCATTTTATAGCTGACCTTGGTCACTCCCGTTCCAAGTTCATTTAACAAATGTTCACTGATCGCCCCAATACTCTCTTGGTCCCTCTCCTAGCTCTCTGGCTACTCTTTCTGTCTGCCTTGCCAGCTGCTCTTCGTCTCCTATTCCTTGGATGCTGGAAGACCCCGGGACTCAGTCCTTCCCCCACTTTTTCCACACTACCCAGTCTCCTGCGTGAGCTCATCCTCTCTTAGCTTCAGCTCCTATCTGTGTGCTGACAATCTCCACCCCAGGCCTCTCGCCCAGCCCTCTCCCCTGAGCTTCAGCCCCATCCCAGCCTGAATGTCCTCCAGGCCCCTCACATTCAGCAGGACCCATACTGAGCTCATCTTCTTCACACGCCCAGTGAACTTTCTGAAACACACATCTGATTACCTCACTTGGAAACCTTCTAGAGACTCTCCTTGGCCTACAAGATCAAGTCCATGTTCTGCAGCCAAAACGCTGGGCCTGGCCCCTGTGCACCTCTCCGGCCGGCTCTCTCCCCACGCTCCTCCTCCCGGCCCCTCGGCCCCGGCTGCTTCACTCCGGATCGGCTGAATGACTCACAGTTCTAGAAACGCACCAGGTGCCCCTCACCCCTGGCCCCGCATGTATTGCTTCCACTTCCTGGAACACAGGGGCATAGTGAGATGGGGGCCAAAGGGGACATCTGTCTTTGAGCACCGATCTGTGGGGGTGCGGCTGAGATTCTAGTTTTAGTGTCCATAGCCAGCATGTGGGGACAAAGGGGGCAGACACATTTCCTTAGCCCCGTTTACCCTAGCTATGCCACTGCGGGCACGCCCTTCTTCCCTGGCGTCAGCAGGCCAGATCCTATTTCTTTTAAGAAGCTTCTCCTTACTTTCTCAGTCTGGACTGTCAATAAGCTAATGAGCACAGATAAACCTCTAAGAATAGTGCCTGATACGCAATAGGCACTCAATAAATATTTGTTAATGATTGAGTGAATGTGTTCTCTAACTTTCCTCTCTCAACAAGTCTATTATGGGCCGGGCGCAGTGGCTCATGCCTGGAATCCTAGCACTCTGGGAGGCCCAGTCGGGAGGATTGCTCAAGGTCAGGAGTTCGAAACCGGCCTGAGCAAGAGCAAAACCCCGTCTCTACTATAAATAGAAAGAAATTAATTGGCCAACTAAAAATACACATAGAAAAAATTAGCCTGGCGTGGTGGCGAATGCCTGTAGTCCCAGTTACTTGGGAGGCTGAGGCAGTAGGATCACTTGAGCCCAGGAGTTTGAGGTTGCTGTGAGCTAGGCTGACACCACGGCACTCTAGCCTGGGCAGCAGAGTGAGACTCTGTCTCAAAAAAAAAAAACAATTCTATTATGATCCACAATTTCAAGCGTGTCTCCGCGCCCCACCCCATCCGCACCGTAGGGGCGGCCTTCCGCACACACCAGTAGGTACTCAGCAAATGTTTGACGAATGAGCTTACTGAGACCGCTCTCTGCCTGGCACTGAGCTACGGTCCCAGCGAAGCAAGCAATGATTGAAAAGCAGAGTGCGGTGGCCTCTGCTCCTGACACACTGGAGGCTGCAGAGGCATGCTCAGGGTAGAAGGATGTGCGGACCATTTGCTGTTTGGAGGTGGGGTGAGGAGGAGAAGCGAGAGCGAAGCCTTCCCAGAGGAGGTGACTTCTGACCAGAGCCTTGTTGGATATGAAGGGCTCTTCTAGTCATTCTCTTTGATTATAAAAATTAAGACTTTGGGGTTTATTAAAGTCAAGTGCTGCTCATTCAACAACTCAGTTAATCCAGGTGCCAATCCTAAAATAGGCATTATCATCATCCGTGGTTTAGCAATGAACAAGTGGAGGCGCCCTGGGTCATTCATGCCGTGAGTAGCAAAGTGACGACTTGGTCCCAGATTTCCCTGATCCCAGAGTTCACATGCTTACTGCCACATTCTCCTGCCTCCAGATCCATATGGACCACAGAACATTCCAAACATGCTATTTCCTAAAAAGAATCCCTAACCTGCCCTGCTTAAGTTAGGTATATTCGCTTCCAGGCCTCTGCTCTTGCCATCGTCCCACAAACAGGAGGCAGCAGAGTGTGACTGTTCAGCCCATGGGCTCTGGAGCCACACTGCCTAGTTCATGCCCCAGCTCTGCCACTTACTAGCTGTGTGTCACTGAGCAGGATGCTGTACCTCTCTGGGCCTCAGTTTCTTCATCTGTAAAATGGTGATGATGATAATGGTACCTTATGCAAAGAGTTGTTATGAAGATTAAATAAGTTATGAATCACTTACAATAGTCTCTAGAACACAGTAAGTGCTCAAGAAGTCTAAGTCATCATTATATACCTTTTCTAGAAACAAAGAGACCCATACTAGACATGTCGCTCGGTATCCTACTTCTTCCTGCAGGGTAGGATTCGGTCGAGCACGCTAAGCAGGGAGGGAAATGCGTGCGAGAGCATGGGGCTGGGAGAACCGGTGTGTGTGAGTTTAGGGAAGTTCAGAGAGGCCCGGAGCAGCTGGAGACACACACGTGGGCCAGATCCCGAGGGTCTCGAAAGCTCTTTTGACATGACAGGACTGGGAAGGAAGCCCAGGATCCCTCAAGGCCCCGCGAGCACTGCCCGCAGATCATAGCTTCGGGCTCCCGGCCCTCATGTGGGCTCCTCCGGCAGAACCCCCAGCAGGGCAGCTGGGACAGGGACCGGCCCTCCTGGGCATCAGGGTTCCCCCTGTACAGGCAACTGTTTGCCTCAGGCTGCTCGGTCTGGGCCTGCAGGCCTGGTTCCCACTCAGGCATCCGAGGCATTCTCCTCTCCTCCGAGTGGGGGGAGGGGCCGGCAGGGGGAGCCCCCCCACCCCCGCTTCTGGAGGCGCCACGGTGGGGGGAGCTGGCCAGGACAGGGAAGGCAAGGTGAAGGGGCCAGGGCGGCCTGCCAGGGTGGGCTCCCCTCTCAGCAGAGGGCTAATGGGAGCTGACAAGAGCAGCTGTGGGCCTTTGATCTGCCCTTCAGGTATGTGTCCCGGCTCAGGACGGGAAGCCGGAATGAGGAATGTTGATGAGGGCGGAGATAAGAGAGGATCAGTCCAACCAGGCAGAAAGGGCCTGGGCCACCAGGCCAGGGCTCAGAGGAAGAAAGAGAGAAAAGCCTAAGCTAGAGAAAGGGCCGCACAGCCCCCAGAGGAACGGCTGCCTGGCCCCTTCCGTCCCCACAAAGGCACCCCCGGACTCGGCCAGGGCCCTGGTGTGTGGGTGGGGTCAGCCTGTCACGGGGTCTTCGCTTCAGGTCTCCACACCGACGCTCTACTCTGCCGGCACCAGGGCAGACAGGGGACGGCTGGGCTGGGGACTTGAGTCAGCCTCCACAGGTGACCTGGGGTGGGGGCCTCCCGGACCTGCCAGTCCTGAGATCACAGGCCAAGCCCTCGTCCAGTGGGTATTTTTCCAGTTGGCTCCGGCCCCAAGACACCTGCTTGGTGTGGCCCAGACAGATCCTCAAGCCTTCTGATCACACATTCTCAGGCCACCATGACTCCCTCAACAGTGCTCTCCCAAGTCATCAACCAGCATTTCCTCAAAGACTTCCCAAGGACAGGATGCTCGCCACCTCTCTAGGCAGCTCTTCTCACCAACTTAATGGACTTGCTTTGTCATACCTACAGCCCCACCCTGGGCTGACTCTGTCTCCTTTGCCCTCTGCCTCTTTAAATGAAATCCCCAGATGCTGACCCCCAGGAAATCGGGATGTGAGCCCCGGAAAATCAGGCAGCAGAGGGAGAGGAGCCAGCTGCCTGCATGAAATCCTAGGTTCAGAGCATTTCTGATGCAAGCAGGCCTGGTGAGATCCGAACCCAGGCCTCAGGGAGGACAGCCCAGCATCGAGGCAGTGAGGAAACAGAAGCTGGACCCAATTCTCCACCGGCTCTTTAGCAGCAGAGGGTCAAGGCTGGTGGGAACCTTGAAGTCCATCGAGACCCACTCCCACCTGCCGGGGCCACTCCTTGCACGCCTCCAGCCTTAGGGGACGCAGTACCTCTCCCTTCTTGGACTGTTTTGATTGGCAGAAAGTGAGTCCTTATTAAAAATCGGCGTTCGCCTCCCTGGAACTTGCTTGTGCCCATGCTGCTGTGTAAACTCTCATAGGTGGGAGGCTACTTGGGGTGGGGGCCACGGAAAAAGAGCCAGCCTCCGCTTTGTCCTAGCCTTTGGGTGGTCCCTTCTCCAGGTTGGACCTGATGGTTTTTATCCAGTTCAAAGATTTTTTGTAAGTTTTCTGCCCCGTGCAGCCTTCCAGACTTCTGAGGATGGAGACCACACCTCCCGCCCTTTCCCACAGTTTTGTCTTGTCCAGGATCAACAGCTCCAGATCCTTCGACTGGCAGGGGGCTGGGGGGGTGGTCCACAGCGACCTATGCTCAGGAATGTGCTGAGAGGAGGAAGGAGGGAGGGGGCCACTTGGACTCTCATGTTCTCCATCTCTGTGCAGTCCTCTCCTTGGCCTTGCGGTCACTCGGTCCTCCCTATTCCTAAAGCCCCAAGAAGTAGGACCCAGAGCAGCCACCTGATGCTTTTGCACCCTCCTGACTCCCTGCCCCTCCTGCCAGGACTGAAACTTTGCAGAGCAGGCCGGGAAGCAACCTCAGTTCCCCCTCCTTCTGGAACCCCCTTGGCTTCCTCAGAGGCTGGACCTAGAGATCTCTGACAGAGGCCAGTTTGGGGAAAATGGAATCTGCTTCCATTTAGGAAGAAGGGCTGGCCGCCTCAAGCCCCTGGGGCCCTGCAGCATCACAGGTGGCAGCCTCGGCCTCCTCCCCTCTTCCCCTTCAGGCTTCAAGGAGTTGGAAGGTTGCCCTCTGTCTCTGCAGTGGTCACCTGCCTCCACCCCACCTGAGCTCCAGGGCTGCAGAGGAGGTGGAGGAGGGCAGGGAAGGGGCTGGGAGCACCAGCTAACCTTGGCCTAGGAGGATATGCAGAACAGGCAGGACACAGGGCCCCTTTCCCAGCCCAGGGCGCAGTGATAAGGAAGGGAGGAGGGGGCAGCTGGAGGTGGCAGCCAGAGGGAGGGGGAGGGGAGCACAGGAGAATGTGCTGCGTCAGCCAGTTGTGCTGCGCTCAGCCCTGAACTAACAGCTCCCTCCCCGCCCCGCCCCTCCTCCCTCCCTCCCTCTCTTCCTTCCTTCCTCCCTTCTGTCCTTCCCATTCTCCACTCCCCCAGCCTTTCTTCTGTCTCCACGTCCCTTTGTCTCCTCCTCTCTTTGTCTCTGCATCCCTCTTTCCATCTGACTCTGTCTGGCCCTGGCCCTGCCTGGCTCTCCCTCTGCCCCTCTGCGCGTGGCCGTCGCCTGTTTCTCCACTTCACTTCTCTTGCTCGTCCCTTCCTCTCTGCCTTTCTCCCAGCTTGTCCCCTTCTCTAGATCTGGCCATCTCCGTGTGTCCTTGAGTGTGTCTCTCTCATGTCTGTGTCTCAGTCTCTCTCTTTGTCTCTCTGCCTCTCTGTCGCCCTCCCTGCCTGTCTTTTCCTCTTCCTCCATCTCTGCCCCGCCACCCTCCCCTGCCGTCTCTCCCTTTCTCTCCCCTGGGTGGCTCCAAGTGTGAAGCCCCTGCCCTACCCCCTGCTGGCTGGTCGCGCCTCTGCCAGGCTTTCCCTGGGGGAGACTGTAGCTCCTCTGATGAACTGCCCTCTCCACCCATGACGGAAAGACTCTTTTATCCCCATTTTTCACATAAGGACACCTAGTCTCAGAGAAGGAAGTGACTTGTCCAAGGTCACACAGTGAGTCAGTGGCAGAGCTGCTGGGATTTGAACCCAGAACTTTCTGCCTTCATTGCCCCCAAGAGAAGGCCCATTCTGTAGCTCTTCCGAGGCCATGAACCCTAAGCCCACGCCTGCCTCCGCCTGACAGTTCTCTTTCTCTAAAACACTGGTCTTTGGCCTCTCCTGGTAAGAGAGCCGTTTGGAAGCCTCCCGGAAGCAGGGCTGGCGGGGTGCGTCTGGTGGGGTAACAGAGACTTCCAGCCAAAAAGAACTCTTGGAGCCTCACAGTTCAGCCCATCTCATTGCACAGTTGGGGACGTTGAGGCCCAGAGACAGGAAATGAGGCCAGGCCACCTCAAGGGTCGTAGCCTTGTGGTTCCGTATCTCAAAGGGCTGTTTCACACACACGATCTGACTTTGCTTGTCATCACAGGCCTGTGACACTGGCAGGGCTGGGATTACTGCCACCCCTTTGCCAGAAGAGGAAACCAAGGCCCAGGAAAGCAAAGTCACTTTAAACTCTGGTGCAGCGAGTGGGCAGCTGGCCCAAGGCCTTGAGCGAGCTTCCCGTGGTCTTTGCCACTTTGCCCTCAGTCCTGCTGGCGGAGACAGCGCGGCATGTGGGTGCCCCTGAAGAATTCCCCAGCGAAGAGCAGGCAAGGCGGAGGAGCAGGGAGCCAGACTGGCTGGAGGGCATCCGGAGGGAGGTGCAGAGGGAGAGAGAAAACGATTAAGGGAGAAGCGGCACTGGCTGAGGGAGGAAGATGAAAGGAGCCAACAGACAGGGCTTGGCTCAGGGATGAGTCAGGCCAACGGCCTCCCCTCCCGAGATAGCAATCTACAAATATCTCTGAGGTGTAAACAGCCAAGTAGGCTTCTAGGAGGAGGAGGTGGAGGTGGAGGTGGAGGTGGAGGAGGAGGAGGAGGAGGAGGAGCAGGAAGGAGAGCAGGAGCCGGAAGAGGAGGGGAGGGGTGGGAAATGAGTGGCCGGGCCAGTCAGTGCAGGGCCAGCCGCCTTGGGAACTGTGCTGGGCGGGGCGGGGCGGGCCAGGGGCAGGGCCCTGGAGGCCTGCCCTGCGAGGTGCGGAGAGCCTCAGTGGGAGCCCCGTCCTGCAGGGGTGCTGCCCTCCCGCCTCAGCCCCTCCCACGGAGCAGGCAGGCCACTGCCCAGTCTCTGCCCCCCCCAGTGGAGCCCTGTGCCAACTTGGGTCTCTTCCATCCCTAATAGGACTGACTCTATGAACACACGCCCGCGTTCCCAGGTCTGGGCCTGATTGTCCGTCCGCACACACGGCCTCGGGCTGCTTGGCAGCCTGGGGGTGGGAGCCGGAGCCCACCTTCCTAAACCAGCCCCTCCTGCCTCCCAGGGGTCCCAGGTGCTCAGGGAAGAGGCCACACAGAGATGCCACCCACAGAGGAGCAGGGGCCAGAGCCTCAGCCGCCCACGCTCTTTTCTGTGCTCCGCTCAGTGTCCTAATGAGAAGGCCCGGGGCACTGGTGTGGCTTTAAGCAATTGTGGAAACTGAGGCTCAAAGAGGGAAACAACATTCCTGAGTTTGAGATGAAACGTTGCCCCAAAAGAATAGAGGAAATGAGACACAAGCTATTCTTGAGGGGCTAGAAATGTTTTCCACCCCATCAACAACCCACGTTTACACAAACCTCACACATGCAGGGTCTCTTCCGCACTCCTCTTTGGGGGCAACGGGGGAACCCGGGCAGGGGCTCAGAGGAGACCGGAAAGGCCCAGTCTACTTCCTGTGCCAGTCACTTCCTGCGTGATAGCTCAGTGCTGCCTCGCCACGGCGCTGCAAGTTCGAGCTCGTGGTGTCCGTCTCACAGATGGGGAGACTGAGGCTTAATATGATGAAGTGACTCTCCAACGCCCTCGCAGCTAGAAAGGAGTAGACTGGGGTCCCTCGGACTCAGGTGTGTCCGGGTGGCGGAGACCCTGCAGCTCCCCCCTTCACTTTGGCCCAGCTCCCCACCTGCTGAGGAAATGAAAGCCTGGTCGGGTCCACGAGCAAGAGGGAGGTGGCCCGGTTTCTAGGGTTCCCGCAGGTGGGATGGGCGGGGGACTCTCTGCCTGGAGGGGCGGGAGGGTCCGGGAAGCTCCCTCAGATCGGCCATGCTGGGCCTTCCTATTTGCAGCCATGGTCCCCACGCTGGAAACACCCTGGCAGAGCCCACCGTGGACACCAAGTGGCCTTGAGGCCCTGAGGAAGCAACTCAGGGATGGGGCAGGCACATGAGAAAAATAAGGACCAAGGACGAGAAGGAGCTTGTTCAAGGTCCCATAGCTAGAGTACAGGACAGTGCATTGAGGGGTTTTTGTTTGTTTGTTTGCTTGCATTGCAACTCATGGTAAACACAAAAAATAAATAAAAGCAATAACATATTATGCGGGTATCTATGAAATCATTTTTACATCAAGACCCGAAAACGATGTACAGTGCATATAAGAAGTAAACAGAACATCCAGGACACTACTTATCCTTATTGCAGGGGCTATATTCTATTTCATTTTTTAAAATCCTGGGCAGGGCTCACCGAATGGACTGCACGACTTGCTAGCGAGTGCAATCGCAGTTTGGGAAAGACTGCTCAGGGCTACCGGCCCGCCGCCCGGCCTCGGTTCCCCTGCCTCCAAAGCGACAGAGGGCTCCTTGCCCCCTGCTCCCTGCTTCGTTTTGAAAGGAGAGGGGACGGTACCAGCTTAGTTCAGTGAGGGGATGGCAGGGCCATGGTGGCAGAGGACTGGCTGGGGCCAGAGGGAGGCTTCTCAGTGGGGGTTCCTGCTCCCCTGAAAGAAGCCTGCTGCACAGGGAAGAGCCAGAGAGACCTCAAAATGCTGGCCCCTGCGGGAACATAGAAGCAGGGCGCTCCTCAGAGTGTGGCCTGTGACAGAGGGAAGGTATCTGACAGGAGTGGGGAGGAAATCGTCCCATGAGAAGCACAGACACCTGCGCTTGCGTGCGCGCACACGCACACACACGCACTCGCACACACGCGCTTTCCGCTTCAGCTGCCCCCACTCTGCCCAAAGTCCCAGTGTGTCCCCCCACCCTGCATATGCAGACACACACCTGTGCGCCCCTCATGCCCTCTGTCTCCCCTCCACACACACTCACACACACACACCCTTGGGCGTGGCTAGGAGGAGAAAGGCACAGTCGCAAGCGTGCTAAAGGTCACCCGGCCAGCCCGAGGAGGCAGGTGATGGCTTCCCGAAGGGGAATACAGAGCTGGAGTACCCATCACTTCTAGATGAAAGCTGACCTGTCCCTTGAGAAAACAGAGCAGCAATGGGGGCTTGGGTGGGCGTTCCCTCTCCGGACTGCTGTGGGTGCCAGGCCCCTGCCGTCCCGTCCCTGCTGGCCCTCAGTGACTGTGGGCTTCTCAGAGGGCAGGGCGTGGGCAATGGCTTCTCTGGACCTAACCCTGACCCACAGGAAGGCCCTGGCTGGGGAGAGGCAGGAGCTGAGCCTGCAAAGAGGAGTCTGCTCGGGGCTGGTTCTCAGCAGGGCAGAGGAGGGCTGGGCCCCGGGCACGGACCCAGGGCACCTGGAATGCAGGGTTCAGAGAAGCCAGGGAGAAGACCGGGGGCGGAGGATGAAAGTTAAGGATAACTGCTTAGTTAAGGATATGGGTCTTGCAGTCAGGCAGCTCTGGCTCAGAGGCCTGACTGCCACATCCTAGTAGTGTGAGCCCAGGCAAGACATTTGACCTTGCTGGGCTTCCCTTTCCTCATGTGTAAAATGAAAATGATCATAGCACCTACCTCACAGGGGCATGGCGACTCCATGTGAATGTGCGTAAACTCTGTACTGCAATTCTTGGCATAGAGCAAACATTTACTAAATAGCAGCGTCGTGACTGTTCCTCATTGTTCATGCCGCATGCCTCAGGCGAGATCCCTCACCTCCAAGCCTCCACTTGGGCTCTTCCGCCTGAAGACAAAATCTTTCAGCCCATCGCCACATGTTCAAATCCTGCTCATACCTGAAAGCCCAGCTCAACTGTGACCCTCTCCACAAAGCCTTCTTCGATTGCCTCTTAGCTCTTTTCCCTGCAAACCTCTCAACACTGTGTCTGCCCCTGTTTTCTGGCACTTGCCACCTTCTGCCTCTTACTAGGGCTATTTGTCGGCATGCCTCACCTGTCCTACTACACAGTGCCCAGTCCAATGACACTGAATGTATTTGCTGTCATTATAAATGACTTCATCTCCAAGTGCAGGTACCAATGGCAATTGCAGATATAAGGTCAGAACCATTGCCATGACTCTAAGAACTCATGGAGACTGGGAGGTTTACAAGCACAGCTTTGATTTTCCAGAATGATGAAAGGTAGACTTAGGTGATATCAAGCCGCTTCACTCAGTCCGGAACCTTAACAAAATTCTCAAAAGAAGATGTCAGGAAACCTCTGAATGAAGCTGGGAGCACGAAGATGTCAGGGCCAGTTAGGCCTCATTTTATTTTGCGACTACGTTGGTGTCTGGGGTTCAGCAAAGCTTCTGACGAGGACCCTCACTCTGTCCTGGTGAATAAGATGGAGAAGTGTGGGCTGGGGAAGAGCAGATGAGATGAGTTAGTAGCTGAAAAATTGAACCTAAAGAGTCACGATTGCTGGCAACCAGGAAGGGATTATCTGGCCACTGCCACAGGGCCCTGGACTTCAATTCCATCCTGCACACCGACGCGATCTGTGATCTGGAGGAAGACGCAGAAGGCCCAGTCACCACCAAGTCTCGGCAGACCTAGAGCTGCAAGAAACAGCTAATATATTGAATTTAAAAAATTAGAAAAAAATTCTTGACAGGCTGGAACCAGGGGCCAAAACCGGCCAGATAAAATTGAACAGGGGTAAAGGTAAACTCTTGCTTTGAGATTCAAAGCCCAACTGCACAAATACAGGCTGGGAGACAGGGCTTAACAGCCCCACATGTGAAGAACACTGAGGGCTTTCAGTAGATGGTACTCTTCACAGGAGCCAACAGTGCGACGTGGTAGCTAAAAAGCGAACGAAATCCTGGCCGTGTGAATGAATAGAGATGTGGTTCCCAGGTACAGTGAGCTACCAGCTCTATACCGTGCTCCTGCCCTTCCAGACCATCTTGAATATTAGGCCCAGTTGCAGGCCCCACATTTGCCAAGGCACATTGATAAACAGCCAGAGACTGTCACCCAGGTTGGGGAATTGTCACATGTGCGAAATGTTAGGCAACACAGGGGACATTTCCCTTATCCAAGGAGATTCACGAGCCTTGGCCCAAAATTGCACTGCTCTGCAGAGGCCGGATCACATCGAGCACATGCTGTGTGCTAGGCTCTGTGCCGAGGCCTTTACCAACGTGGAATCCCCTAGGGGAAGGAGTTCTTACTCTCACTGGACTCAGAGAGGTAGAGTAACTTGCAAGAGGTCACACATCTAGGAAGTAGCAGATCCGGCACGTAGCCCAGATCTGCTTGGCCCCCAAGACCACGCTTTTGTCCAAATAGCTGAAGACCAACACGGGGCAGAGGGAATAAGGGTGGTCTGCGCGGTCCCAGAAGGCATGTCTGGGATCTGTGGGTGAAACCACTGGAAAGTATGATTACAGCTCAATGCCTAGATGGTGTTTGTGGGGTTTTGCTTGATTTTGTTCTGTTTTGCTTTAACTTTTTATTATGGAAAATTTCATATATATGTAAAAGTAGACAAAATAAGTTTCACGAGCTCTCACAAATGTGTGCACCCATCACCCAGCTTCAACAATTACCAACTCACAGCCCATCTTGTTTCACCCCTAATCCCACCTGCTCCCTGTCCAAGGATTATTTTGAAGCTGATTCCAGACACCTAATGAGCAAGTACACAAATGGCGATTTTAATGGTCAGCCCTGTCCTGAGCTAGAACTAGCATCCAGGAAAGGGAGGGAAGGAACTCGCTGTCACTGGAGGGCTCAAAGTATCCCTGAGGCCATTCTCCATTACGGCCAGTGCCCCCTAATTTTGACGGGGTGCAGGTCAAGCAGCAGAGGTTGGTGCTGCCAACTGGGCAACGAACACTACGAAAGTGCCTTGCGAGTCTAGGGGCACAAGCTAGGGAGCCCCCTACGCTCCCCAGCCTGGTACTCAGCATTTGCTCAGAAAGAGGCATGTATTTCCCCACCCATAAAACACACACACACACACACACATTCACATGCTCACACACCCTATTAGAGTCTTTGGAAGGCATGTCCTAGGCCGCCACTCACACCTTGCCCTACAGCCTGGCATGAGTCACCTCCTCACCATGGACATGTGGGCACAGGTCTTCATGGGAGCCGTGGGAGCAAGCAAACTTCAAGGCTTCGGGGACCGCCAACCCCCAGGCTTAGGCTAGACTTCTGGCAGGTGGCCCTGCCTGCCACCCCTCAATGCCCTTTAAGTATGCCCCTTCTTCATCAGTCCCCACCCTGGCCTTCAGTAGGGCCTCCAGCCCTAGTGGGGGACAGCTGGAGGCAAGGCTCAGTGTCTGCAGTGCCTATCCCAATCAAGGGAACAGCACTTGACCCATTTAAGGTCCAGGATGCCCTTGGCCTTGGCAGGGCTCTGGCCCCCAACCTGAGTAGAAGTTTGCACACGTGGCAACAGCTCCACAGGCACACAGGCTGCTTTGGGGGGTCCCACGTGCACATGTCTGTGTTAGTTTATCAGCTTTTAACTATTGGCCTCCTGATGTTCTCTCCAGATGGAGACCAATGGCGATTCGGCTTTTAAATAAGTAAGTGTATTTCAGACGAGATGGTGGAGGACACAACAGTGAGTGGAAATTATATGACCGGTGATATCGGTGGCTGTTGGATGACAGTGCTGGTACAAATGTTAAAGTTGTTGCAGATCATGACAATGACGATGGATTTTATTAACTTGGTGATAATGGTGATGAAAGCAGCAGTGGTGACGATGAGGGTAGTCACTTCCTGCCTTTGTGCCCTTGCTCAAGTCCCTGTACTTTCCTGCACCTTAGTTTCCTTATCTGGAAAATGGGCTAAAAATCCAGTTTGCAGAGGATTCTATGACATATTTTTAAACTGTGCCAGTCACAATTCCCAACACATAGTAGGCATTCCTTGGCTGGTAACAGTTCCATTCCCACCTTTGAATCTCATTGAGAAAGGACAGCCCTCCCCAACACCGTACCCGCATGGTGCACTAGAACATCCCTGAGTAGGATACTAGGTGGCCAAAAGGCTCATCTTGCCGCCACTTGACTCATTGCACTGGGAAACCTCCAGGTTAGGCACTTCTGGGAGCTTCCATAAGGAGGGCTCCCAGAATGCCAAAGGGTGATGATCTCTTTGTGGCTGGAAGAGAGGCGCAGGGCCCTTCCCCACCGCTCTGGGCAGGTGTGGCGGGATTGGCCAAGGAGGGGACACTGTGTGCTTTCTCCCTGCTCTCTAGTCTTCTAACAAGCCCCTCCATCTGGCGCAAGGACACACTATCTGGAGATGTCCCTTGCATTGCTGTGATGAGCCCCAGTATTATTCGACTTGGCGAGCATATTTGCGCATGTGTGTGTAGGTGTGTGCTGTCTCTTCACCTACGCTGCAAGGCCCCCGAGAGCACAGGGCACCCCTTCATCCATTCTGTCCCCTCTTGGCACAGAGCTGGACACTGGGAAGGCTTCGGGCCAACCTGGTTCTCGATTCTGTGGTTGGACAGCCACTCGGGACCCTTCCGAAAATGGTGAAGATGCCAGATCCCTCCTAAAGCTCTGGATCTCTGGGCTGAGGGGCCTTCCTGGCCCTTCAGAGACTGTCTTCTCGCTGTTTCTTTTTCTGGGAAAATCCGTACAGGCCTCTGAGCTGAGATCTCTCAGCTGTATCTCTGTGCCACTGTCTCCGCAAGTGAATGTCTTCAGTCTCTGAGAAATGAGGGTGGGGCCAATGCAAACATTGCAGCTGAATAGAATCTTTGTGGCCTAATGATTTTGGAAAACGATTTGCACGGCAGGCTTATTATTCGGAGGATGGGAACCAGCTGTTCCCCCTCTCCCCGACAGCGGGATAAGAAGGAGCAGACAAGAACTGCAGTGGGAGAGACGAAGGTTTCTGACTCAGAGGGGCCCATGACACAGCGACCTGAGGCTCTAGATTTAGCGGTGCAGCATCCTCTCTAGAAAGCTCTAAGAGCAGGTCACCTTTCATTCCAGCTCAATCTGGGTGAAAGGTTCTTCTCTTTGGAATTAAGGAGTAGACATCGTGACCCCAAGAGGCTTAGGGAAGAGGAAGGTGCGGGACACACAGCCCCGGGCGAGGCCAGGGCAAGACCTGGACAGGAAGCAGGAAGTAAGAGCGCAGAGATTTGGGACTCCTTGGACTAGGAGCTGTAAGAGACTGTGGGTGGCCACATGCGGGAACTATTCCTTCTTGAAGGCCAAGTACAGATCAGGACCTGTGCCAGGTGCTTCTGAATCTATTAATCTCATTCATCCCTCAAGGCGAGCGGTTGAGGCAAAGGTGTTATCGTGTCCATTTGCCTGATGAGGAACCTGAGGCTCATTCAGCAAGGTGAAGTGACTTATCCAAGGTCACACCCAGATAGCAATGACAAGGCCAGGATTTGAACCTAGGCTTGGTTTCTAAATCAGTGCTCTTTCCACTGCTCCACAGACCTTAGTGTCCAAGGAGAGCAGTGACATGTTGGGCCACTGCTGCTGGTGGAGAGGAAGTGGGGAAGAGCAGGGCACTGGTGTTTGTCAGGAGCAAGGCTGCTACATCAGGCCGGACCACCATGAGTGAAGGTCTTCGGGACCCGAGGTCCCTTGATGCTTGATGTTCCAGGCTGGGCACCAGGGCGGCTGGGGGCAGTGTCTATGCTAGAGCCCTTTCTGGTTGCAAAGACAGCAGGTATAAGGGCCTCAGCTCAGGAGTCACTGAGAATGTTCTTGTATCATTCAAGGTGAAGCTCTACCAGGGCATCTGTGGCTCTCTGCCAGTGCCGAGACAGTGCCCCTGAGCTAGGAGGAGGCTGGTCCCCGCCCTCACAGAGCTGCTGGGAGGCTGAGACAGGAGATGTATTCTCTAGAGCGCAGGGATGGTACCATGCACCTGGGTACTCAGTGAGCGTTGGAATCCACGTGGCCAAATGCAGGACGAAGTGGTGCGGACGTGCGGGCCCTCGGGGCTCCTGTATTCCCTGGGCTGGGGCCTGGCACACTGCAGAGCTCACTGCTTCCTGGAGGGGCCTCTGCTTCCTCCCACAAGCCTCAAGCAATGGGCTCAACTCTCCTTGTACTTCTCAGCTGCCCCACCTGCTCTGTTCCCAGCATCTCTCCTCCCTGCTGTCTCTGCAACAAATCCATGGCCCTTTTGTGTTTTGAGGACTTTACAGTTACTCCGGACACAGAAACAAGTGGAGGGTGGTGGGGGTGCCACCAGAATAACAACCGAGGGGAAGCCTCAAAGGGTCAAGAGAGTAGAGTTCCAATTGCCCTTGGCATTCATTGAAATGGAAATGGGGCTGGGGCAGCCATTCTCATAGGCCTTTCCCAGACTCCTTTTCTTCCATGGTCCCCTGGACATCGCTTGTAACTTCATTTTCTCCGTCTTTTATGCCTAAGCTTGGGGCTCCTGTATTCCCCAGCAAGGCGCCCCCACGATCAGCTCCCACCCCCAGCGCTCCTCACCATCAATAGGCTCTGGGAGTAGCAGAGACCCTCTCAGAGTGAAATAATAAGCGTTGCAACTAACATCATTCAAGTTCGAGCAGACTCAAGTGGCCATTTATACGGACCCTGCAATGCTCGCACTGGGAGGGAGCTCGCGGATCATCTGGGTCATCCCTTCCCCTGTCCCTACCCTTTTGGAGAACAAAGAAGAAAACCGAGGCGCGATCAGGGAAGGGCTTCTCCAAGGTTCTACGGCGAGTAAGGGGCCGCACCAGAACCAGAGGCCAGGGTTCCTGATGGCTCAAAGGACGGAAATTCCCATCCGCTCCTGCCCCACGAGCTGCAAAATACTCCCACGTCGGTTATTTTATTTCACCCTCATGACAGCTCTGCCTAGGAGAAGGGTAGCATTATTATCCTCATTTTGCAGATGAGGAAGCTAAGTATCAGAAATGTGAAGGGACTTGGACAAGGTCTCTTAGCCAGAAAGTGATGTTCCGGGATTGGAGCCTGGGTCCTCTTACCTACCTCCTCCTGACACAGACGGCTCCTCGGAGCTCGTCCCAGCCAGCCCGGCCCATGCTCCCTTCTCCTCCAGCTCCAACCCCCTCCGGTGCATGCAGCTTGACCTGGATAGGAGTGGCCGGGTCCCCAGCCGGTGCTCCTGGGAACACCCAGGCTCCGACTCCACCACCTCTGAGGACTCTGAGGAGTTGGGACTCTCAGCTCTCAGCACTCGGCGGAGCAGACAGGTGTGAGTGACAGGCAGTTGTGCGCAAGTCTTCTCTAGGTACGGGCTTGCGTGCGCTTGCATGTGCGTGCGGGACAGCTGGTGTCTAAGTCAATCGGCGATCATGCATGCGCCCCTGCTCTGTACAAGTGTCTGAGCCTGAGCATTTGAGGCTCTGTTTGTCAGGGTGGAGATAGATGTCTGGACATGTGTGTGATTGTGTACATGTGTCTGTCCACTTGTGCCACTGTGGCAATGGATGTACATTTCTTTGTGTAAATACATGTCTGCCTCTGTGTGTGCTCACGCCGGTAAGCACGTGAGATAATCTCTCCCGCGTCTGGGTGCGGGGGCAGGTGTCTACAGCAGCATTTGTGCCTGTCGCCCCTGTGATTTGCGTGGGGGCCCAGGTGTGTATAAGGCCATGCGTGTAATCTACACAAGCTGCTGTGTCTGTGGGAGCATGATTGTCAGGACGCTTTCTGTCTGTGCGGCTGGCGGCGAGTCTCCACCAGAGACTCCAGGTCTGGGGCTATGTGTGACCAGGTCTGGGGCTATGTGTGACCAGGTCTGGGGCTATGTGTGACCAGGTCTGGGGCTATGTGTGACCGCATGTCTGTGAAGAGCACACACACGAGTCCATGTGCGCATGCATCCGTGCCTGGGCACACCTGAGCCCTGAGGGTGCCTTGTACACAGAGACCTCTGTGTACATTCAGACCTGATCCCGATCTCCGCCAGTGAGTCTCAGCAGTCCCCCAGCGTCCCCTGCGGCCTCTGTGACCTGCCCCCCATGTGGAGGAAGCAGGACCCATCGGGTGTGAGCATCCCTGTCACACCCTGCCAAGAGCACTAATCCCCCTGGGGAAGTGATTGCCAACAACCCTACACAGCCGGAGTTGCTTAATCACTCTTAAGAAATTTCTTTATAATCTGAGTAAATTACTTTAATTACTTGCAACTATCAATTAGTGTTTGAAGGTTTCCCTTCCAGAGAAACAAGCCTCCCCCTCTGGACTTCCAGTTCCCCCTCCCGGGTGAGGGCTGCTCACCTGGCCGCCCCTCCTTCCAGGCGCCAGACGGCCCCTCCTCCACCCACAGGGCCCGGGCACAGTGGCCCTGCCCCTGGCTTTGCTTCCGGAGGGCTCAGTTTCTCACTGGTGCTCCAAGTCCTCCTTCCCGACCCCACGGCCCACGCCTGAGGGGGAGGCTAGAAGATGGGCGGGTAGAACACCAGCCTGGCCTCCCCCCCACACTCAACCCCACGGGCCGGCTCAGCTCTGATCTTGTTCCGGGCTCCACTGCCAATGGCCAGAACTTCCCCTCTCTGGGCCCCCCTCCTCCACAGCCACCGGCCGCCTCTCCTGGCTGCAGGGAAGTGGCCGCCGCCTCTGAGCTCCCTGCACAGACCGGGCAGACAGGACGTAGGTACCTGAGGGCCAAGTGGTTCTATGAATCAGGCTGCCTCTAGCTTCCACCTGTAGCCCAGGGAGCCCCCTGGAAATTTCCAGAGAAAAAGCCACGTGCTGTAAGAGGGGAGAAAGAAACACGGGCTTCATTCTAGTGCTGGCTCTGCTTTGCCTTAACTTCATGAGCTGGGACAGGTCACTTCCACTCTAAGGCTCGGTTTCCTTAAGTGGAAAATGTGGGCGATGATGCTGACTTCACACTTTGGTGTAAAGACCAAACCCCCAGCCCCATGGCACGAAGCCAAGCACAGAGAGGACATCCAGTGTGTGCTAATTCCCAATGTGCTATGGGCTGGGGACACAGAGAAACGAGGCCCCGTTGCTACCTTCCAAGAGCTTCCACTGGGGTAGATAAGATATGTGGAGAGATAACCAGAGCAGAATGAGAAGAAGTGTGGTACTTGCCCCAAGAAAGAGACACATAAAGTGTTGGGGGCGATCAGAAAAACAAGAGCAGACAGTAGGGTTATTGAAGGAGGCTGTTTCACTTGGCGTTCAGCTCACCATCTAATTCCCATCTGTCCCTCCCTGGGTCCATTAAGACCCTGGCCACCTACCCGGGCAGAAGCATCTTTGTGTGGCATGGCCATATAGGAAGTCACAAGACCACCCTATTCTGCTCTGGCTCACTTGGGTGCCTTTGTGACATGCACGCATGTATGTACACACATGCACACGTATGGATAGAACAAATGTGTACGTGCATGCACATGTGCATGCGAATCTTGAGTGAGAGAAAGAGTGGGTGAAGACAAGGCAAGAGAGGAAGGTGGCGGGGAGAAAGCCTTGCCTCCCCTCTGCCAGCTCCTCTCTCCCTCTTCCCAGCGCTGGGCAGCAGCCCCTGCTCACAGAGCTCAAGGGACCCGACCACCACCCAGTGTCCCCTCCAGGTCCCCCTCTTCCACTCAGCACCACCTCCATCCCTGCTACTCCTGATTTCTTCCAATCATTATTTGGACACACAGATCCCAGAGCATTTGCCCCTCCTATGTCCCCTTAGATGGGTTCCATAGTCTTGACAACCAGGTGCTAGTAACATCTCTATTTTCAAGATGGGGAAACTGAGGCACAGAGAGAGGATATGACTTCTCCTCCTAAAAATTGTGTTTGAAGGCAAGTTCTTCAACCTCTAGTCTCTTGGGCGGTATGGCTTGACATCTGGGGGTCCCACCAGCCAGCCACCTGAGGAGTTGGGGGGGAGGATGGAAAGGGAAGGCCGCTTCTTTGTCTGGGAGCCTGGTATCAGCTGGGTCCCACCTCCACGCCCCTTCTCTAGACTTCGGTTTCACTGCCCTCCCCTTTCCCTGCCCCACAGAGCCCAGGGAACTGGCAGCCTCCTGGGCAGGCGGTAGGGCGGTGGGGGTTAATTAACTGTTTCCCAAAAAGCTTTGAAGATGAAGGCTCCTCCAGGAGGGGGGAGTGCAGGCTGGCTGGCAGGCAGGCAGAACCGCCAATGAGTTCGGGCACCAGGTTGTTATTAAGGAAAAATCCCCAGCTTCTGGCCTCCACCCCACCCACCCACTGCCAGGTGCTGCCAGTGGGCTGTGCGCTCTGCAAGCTCTCTGGACTCCACGGCCCGTCATGCCTGGGCGTGCTTTTTGGAGGTGTGCAGCTCCGGGGGAAGGGAGCTGAGCCCCTAGTCTCTGGTGGGTAAATGGGGAGGGAAAGGAGAGACCCCAGGCTGGAGGCAATGCAGTTTCCAGTGCCACATGGAGGGGCCAGGGGAGGCGCTGGCCAAGCATCCTGCCGGTGAGCCTGTCCCAGCTTGATTCGGGGGGTGAGGCTGCTGGCTCCGGCCTGAGCTCAGCCCCACCAGGATTCCTCTGCAGTGTGCCCATCTGTGGGCACGACCCAGAGGGCCAGAAAGATGGCTCTTGATTCAGTGCCTTGCATCCTCGGAAGCCCAGAACTAGGATCTGAGATGTTTTCTCTCAGGAAAACCAGGTGAAAAATAAACCTGTTCCTACGTACAAGCCAGAACATTCCATAACTGCCTCCTTGTTCTCTTTCTTGCCTTCCTCCCTCTCCTAGTGCTGCAGATGCAGAAATGGCAATACCCTAACCCTGTCCTTCCGGAACTTACAGTCTAGTTGGAGGGTAGACTTGTAATAAGATAAGATACGACCATTTAACCCGGCATGCCGCCTCTCGGAGCCGGGCTGCAGGAGTCCTCGAGCACGCACGGGAGTTGTACACAAGCTGAACAGCCAGCGTGAGGGAGCTGGTTTAGAAGACCATTGCATACTGTGGAATACAATGCAGCTGTCCAAAAAGCAAGATAGGGCGGCACGTGGAGAATGCAAAGACGTCCTCCACGTACCGTTCTGTTTAAAAAGCTGTAAGACATGGGTGCTCACGCAGTAGGATCCCATTTCTGAAAAACGAAACCAGTTCTGTGTCTTGGTGTGTCCTCGTTCACGTGTGTGCAGAGCCACAGAGCCAAGTGCCAGCTTGTCCTCACGCCCTGGACTGCTCTGCTAGCCCTGGCCTGCAGGTGGGGCCTGATGCCTCTCCAGTGATGTTCTTGGTCCCACAGTGGCAGAACTACAGGACAAGAACTAAGGAGAAGCAGCCGAGTATCTGCTCTGGGCCAGGCCCTTGCTAGGACTGAACATGTGTTTGCTGAGGGTGGCTGAGTCTCAGCTGAGGCTGACCAACCTCTGGAAGTCACCCCGCTGCGACGCCTGGCTCCACACTAGATGGCTTCTTCCCACGCCGGTCAAACTAGGGCTCGCCCTGCGCGGAAGGCTCTGCCTGGCCTCTTGCAAAGCAAGGCTCCCTTTGTCCAGGTGGGGGGCGAGGGCTAGCAAGGGTATGTGTGCTCCGCGGTCCATGCTAGGCCTTGAGAGGGGACGGGAGGGAACCAGAGGACGGTGTCTGCCCCACCATGTGGCGGGGTGTGAAGGAGGCAGGGTCCTGACAGCACACACAGAAATCAAACTCCAGTCGCCCTGGGGTACCGGGGAATGTGTGCCAAAACTCATGGAGTAGGTACTCACAGAACGCACGGGATCCCAAGAGCCAGACCCGAGAGTGTGTGGGAGCCGGGGAAGTTTTGAAGGTTCAAGAAACCGGACACACAGTGCCTGTCTTGTAACCGGCACAGCCCAGTCAGGACACCATCACTGCCATGCACCCAATGTGGCCAATAGCCACCCCTCCACTGTGTCCCCTGCCCAAAGATGGAGCATCATTTTGGCTGAGCTCTGATCAGGGCCAGCTCCCATGACTGCCATAGTTGAAGCAGCCACCTTAGGTCACCCCTCACTAAGACCACATGAAATAGAGGTCATCTGTCATTTGGGGGCTCCTTCCACATGTCACGTCCTTTGTCCTCACCTTAGCCCTGAGACACAGGCAATATCACCTCCATATGCAGATGAGGATCTGGAGGCTCAGAGACGGGGAGTGACTTGCCCCACGTCATTGCCTACCAACAGGCTGAACCTGGACTTGAACCCAGGATTCAGGCTGTGCTCACACCCCACCCCCACCCCGCTGTTTGAGTAGCTCCTCGGATCTTGGCAGGGCCTTCAGACTCTGTATCGGCAGCACGCTCTTGGGCTCTCTCTTTTCCCTGTTTTTCTCTCTCCCACGTCTGGAGCTCAATCCTCAGCAAATCTCTGAGCTCACTTTAGATAAGGTGCTGGAGGCCTTCGGTGCCGGCCAGCTTTGTGAGCAGAGACAGGGCGAACTGTGGTCACATTCCCTGGAGGCTTTCCCTGGGCTGCGGGCAGGGCCTGAAGAGAGCCTCAGGCCCGAGGGGAAAGAGCAGGGCCTCCTTCTAGCACCCTCAGCAGCCCAGAGCCGGGCATGGGGCTGTCCAGAAAGCAGAGGGGA
The DNA here is from genome assembly GCA_008750895.1 of Mirza zaza. Taxonomy (NCBI): domain Eukaryota; kingdom Metazoa; phylum Chordata; class Mammalia; order Primates; family Cheirogaleidae; genus Mirza; species Mirza zaza. The sequence goes on along the minus strand of VSMD01069467.1, from coordinate 22,603 downwards.
CTGGAAGATGGCCACGGAAGGTACCCCACGCTGCCCAAGGGATAAGGCGGAATATCCTTTTGGCTGGAGCGTGGGCTCCCAGTTTTTCCTGCTACCCTGCCCCTCCTCTGAGCTGACTACCCAACCAGCCACTTTGGTGGCACTCCTACCCCACCCACCCCGGCCCCTCGACTGCCAGGCCACAACGGTCAGGACTGAAGCCCTTTCCAGGCCCTACACTTCTTGTCAGACTCCTGGCTTCTTACTCACACTAAGTAAATTGCCCCCTTAGGGAGATGAGTCTTAGGGGACCCTAGGTGGGTCTGTTCAGGGCCCCAGGTGGGTCTAGGCCACTGGCTTTGAGGCCTACACTGTCCCTCTGCAGCCCTCTGCTCAGAGGGGTTAACAGTTCTCTGAACTCATACCTAGAAACCCTTGACTTGTTCCCCTTGGTCCATCAGCCAAGTGGCAAAAGTCACAACTGCAGCCTGGAGAAAAGTGCTTGCCCACCGTTGCCTGACTGAGCCACCCTGGGTAATGCCAGGAGGCACGCAGGTGTCAGGGAATAGGATGGGGCCAAGTACAGTCCCAAACCTGCCTCTGTTCGCTGTGTGACCCTGGGTGCAGCCCTTCCCTCTCTAGCTTCCCGTTACAAGCCCGAGGTCACGGGGCTGCTGGAGGCTTCAAATGAGTCAATAGCTGGAAACAAACTGTGTAACACTAATAATTTACAGAGCGCTCACTAAGTGCCAGGCACTATTCTAAGCAATTTACAGTATTAACTCATTTAAGTCTCACAGCAACACCGTGGCCTGGGGGCTTATTGTTATTGCAATTGTACAGGGGGAGTGGGGGGGGACCTAAGGCACAGAAAGACTATGTACCTTGCCCTGAGTCACAGAGCTAATGAGTGACAGAACCAGGATTTAAACCCAGGCAGCCTGGCCCCAAAATCTTTCCCCTTAAACGCTGTGCTATCCAGACAGCCCCCGACTTATGATGGTTCCACTTAACGATTCTTTTGACTTTACAATGGGGTGAAAGCAATACACATTCAGTAGAAACCGTAATTTGAGTACCCATACGGCCATTCTGTTTTCACTTTTCGTACAATATTCAATAAATTACAGAAGATATTCAACACTTTATTATAAAATAGGCCTTGTGTTAGATGATTTTGCCCAAGTGTAGATGAACGTAAGTGTTCTGAGCACGTTAAAGTAAGCTAGGTTAAGCTATGATGCTGAGTAGGTTTGGTGTATTAAATGCATTTTCGACTTATGATATTTTCAACTTAACGATGGGTTTATAGGGAAGTAACCCCCTTGTAAGTCGAGGCGCATCTGTGCTATAAAAGACTGCACATGCCTCAGTATTATTTTGCAATAACTGCCTCTAACTAAGGCTGGTTGTGCTGGAGTTCTTCAGAGACGGGACTCTAAGGGAGAGCAAAGGAGGATTTGGGAAGGCAAAAACAAGTGGCTGCTTTCTGAAGCTGGCAGAGGTCTGCAGAGGTCACCTCGCGCCTGGCCTGGCTAGAAGGCTGGGGCCCTTGGATTTGGGGGAGCAGTCCGGGCAGCTGCCGCCCGCTCTGGCTGCGGGAGCAGGTCGCTGGGCAGGAGAGCGGGCGAGCCGCTAATCAGAAGCAGCGGGCCTGGCCGGGCTGGCCGGGCTGGCCGGGCTGGCCGGGGCGCTTGGCTCGCTCCTCCGCCCGCTGAAAGGCCCCTGCTCCACCCAGAGCTACCGGCGGCGGCGGCGCGGTGATGGAGTGCCCGGAGCCCCTCCCGGGGCAGGCTGCCCGCACTCTGCTTCATAGCCGGCCGGGCTGCGAGTCCGGCGTCCAGCACACCCTCCAGCCTCGCCCACGGTCCTCCCGGCCGCGAAGGAGCTCGGCCAGCTAACGGGATCCAGATGTAGGCCTCCTCTGGGCTGGAACCCCGAATACCCCAAATACCAGTCAGGCCGCTGGGAGACCTGGAGGGCACACGGGAGGGGTGCTGGGGACTCCCAGCCTTGTCCGGGGCCTGGACCCCAGCCCCAAGCCCCCCAGTGGTCCTCCAGGGGCCCAGGCCTCTGCTCTCTCTCATTTCGGTGCTTCTCCAGACACGCAGCCCACTGGGCGGCCCGCTCTCTCCCTAGGGGAGGGGCTGAGCCTGGTGGCTCTCTCTGAGGCCCACTGAAGAGGTTATTTGCTCCTGTTGGACGCCGAAGCCCCATCCTCTGACACCGCCAAGCAGGATTCTGTTCCTGCCAAGCCAAGTACCCAACCTGAGCCAGCCCTCTTTGTCCAGAGAAGGCTCTGGTCAGCCATGAGGCCTGGGAATCACAAGACTTGAGTGCCAAATTTTTTTTTTTTTTTTTTTTGAGACAGAGTCTCACTCTGTTGCCCAGGCTAGAGTGCTGTGGTGTCAGCCTACCTCACAGCAACCTCCAACTCCTGGGCTCAAGCCATCCTCCTGCCTCAGCCTCCCGAGTAGCTGGGACTACAGGCATGCGCCACCATGCCTGGCTCATTTTTTCTATATATTTTTAGTTGGCCAGCTAATTTCTTTCTATTTTTAGTAGAGACGGGGTCTCGCTCTTGCTCAGGCTGGTTTCGAACTCCTGACCTTGAGCGATCCTCCCAACTCGGCCTCCCAGAGTGCTAGGATTACAGGCATGAGCCACCGCGCCCGGCCAGAGTGCCAAGTTTTGAGTGTGTGTCACGTCAGTTTTCTCGGCCTCAGTTACCTTATCCTGATGCTGGGAGCCTGTGTGGGCAGTTCCGCCAAGTGTGGAAACAGGCATCCCAGCCCTGAAAGCTGAACCTGACACCTGGTGGCACAGAGACTTCAAGCTGGTGCCACAGCGCACGCTCTTATATGCGTCCTTCTCCCACAGGGCGTGGCCACGCTGAGCAGGAGGAAAGGGGCTGGCCAGGCGTGTCTGGGTCCCTGCTGCTGGAACTAGAGGCTGGGAAAGAAATTTGGGCAGGCAAATCTGGGTGCCTCCTCCCACATATTCCTTTAAGAGTGGGTGCCGCTCAGGCCTGGCAGTGTGTCCATCAGTGTGCTGTGACCCCAGACCAATGGGCATTACACGAATATGTGGCAACACGCGGTGTTAGATAAATGCTTTGTAATATAATATGATGGACTCTTAAAAGGGACTCCCCCTATCCCCGCAGCCTTTTCAGCCTCCAACAAGCCCAGAGAGCTTGAAATTGCACCATTAGCACTTTACAGTAAGTTATTATTTGCTGTTGACACCACAGTGTGAATTAGTTGATTAGCTTGCTGGAGGACCAGGAGTGATGGGGTGGCGAGAACATTTCCGAGCCTGGAAGGGTAGATCTGGGCCTGGCTCCCCTGCAGGGGGAAGAGCGCTGGGCCCCCGAGGAGCTGGGCGTGGGAGGCGGCACCTTCTGGGGCACTGGCCTGAGAAACAGGAAACCTGAGCTGGAGTTCTGCCGTTGCCACTGACCAAGTTGTATGTCCCCAGTCAGGTCACGCCCCTTTCCCTGGCCTCAGTGCCCCCATCTGGGCAGTAGGTGGACCCTGCCCTGGACGGGGCCAAGGAAGGTGGAGTGAAGGAAGGTGGAGTGACCTCTACGAGCCATCTCAAAGAGAACCTCAAAGGCGTTCATTTCCCGGCGCAGCTCTGAGCGTGGCCCAGCCCAGGGTCTCCCTGCGCTCCTGAAAAAGTGGAGGGGACAAGATCTTAGGAAGAGAAATCCTAGGCCACAGGAGTAAGGAATAAGGGGGTTCCTGTTTTGTGGGGACCCAATTCCTGGTCTACACAGGCTCAGAAAGGTAGATAAAGAAAGAAGTAGGGGGAGAGGGAATGAGAGGGCTAACCCCAGCCTGTCCCCCTCACTGCATTCGCTTTTAAAATAAAACCCATTTATATATAAATGTTGGCCTGATGCCCAGTCTCTGTAGAAAAGCTTTTCTGTATTAAACGCTACAATGAATTAAATTAACCATAATGATTTCTTTGTGAATGGAAACCTCTCTCCTCTCTCTCTTTCCCCTCCTTCCCTTCTCTCTCTTTCTCTCTCTCTCCTCCCCACGCCCCCTCCCTTTGCGACATGGTTTTGATCAGGTTTTCCCCTCCCTCCTCAACCCTAACACCCCCTAGTTCCCCACCCCACCTCCCACCCTCCACCCTTCCACCCCCCACCCCTCTGCCCTCTCACAAATGGCCGGCTCTGCGAGCCCGTCCCAAGGTTACACTGGTGCCTTCTGGCATCCAATGGGGAACAGAAATCAGCCAGCACAGGAGGAGGTCATGTGCACAAATGGAGCTGAGGGCATGCCCTGGAAAAGCATGTGCCCACCATGGCTTCCAGGTGAGGTTTTCTGGCTACCCGACATCTCTCTGAGCCTCGATGTCTTCGTCTGTAAACAGGAGTGGGTGGTATTGACTTCAACAAACCAACATTGGGAACTGGAAGGGGCCTTTGTAGGGCATGCCCAAGAACATACCTACCCTCTGGGGCATCTCCAATTGTGGGTACCTAGAGTCTTGTCCACACTCAAACATTTAACCATATGCATGTGTATGGCAGGAATACGAGCATATGTGAATCTTGATCTGCCAGGAATCTTCCCCCAGGGCTAAGCCCTGCACATGCGGAGAGAAAGCAGACATGGGTTTTGCCTTCCAGGCACTCACAGATACTGTGCAAGAAATGGTCAGAAGAGAGGCGATGACTTCCAGCTGGGAAGAACCAGGGAAGGCTTCCTGAAGATGGTAGCTCTTAACCTGGGGGCCAGAAGGAATGGTCCCAATAACAACAATCTTTCCCATGGACACAGAGCTTCCCATTTCCAAGGGCTCTTTTATAGGCATTATGTCATTTCTCCCACACATCAAGCCTATAAAGCATGCGTTATTATCCCCATTTTAGAGATGAGAAGACTGAGGGTTTCAAGCCAATGGTACTAGTCTACTCTACAGCCCCAGCCTGGCCCCAGCCCACCATACATTTCATCTCCACCAGGCCAAGCCACCACCAACATGGTGACTCCAGTCCTCAAGTTGTGACTAACATAGCTTTCCCTTGCTTTTGCACTACCACCTTATAAGAACGTCCTTTCCATACCTCAGTGTCCCCATCTGTACCATGACAGGTACCAAGAACCCAATCCACAATCCTCAAAGACGCCAGGCTACCATATGCCTCGGGTTCTCTTCCTACACTGCTTCCTCCGCCTCTCTGTCCACCTCCCAAACTCCTGTTCACCTTCCAGTCTCTCCACACTCCTTGGTACAAATCTGTTGCTGACTCCCTCGCCCTCCCTCCCCGCACGCTGAACCATCTCCCAGCTGGATACCCAGAGAAGGCATTTGTATGATCTGTCCACATGCTCGTGCCTCCCAGCAGATGGTGAGCTCTGGGAGGGCAGGAGTGATCTCTGATGCATTTCTGTGTCCCCAGGGCCTGACACAGAACCAGTCACTGAGATGCTTGTGGAAGGGGGGGGGGGTGGTCTTTTCCGTGCAGAGTCTGCTGAGGTATTCGTGGCCCTCATTCCATCAAAAACTGTTGGTATAGATCAGGGGTCCTCAAACTTTGTAAACGGGGCCAGTTCACTGTCCCTCAGACCGTTGGAGGGCCGTTGGAGAGTGTGGCGCACATTCCACACATGCGCACTGTGGGCCCGGGACCAGTAGGCTGCTAAGCAGGACAGGCAGCGGCGGCAGAAACACCCGGCGGCCAGATAAATGTCCTTGGCCGGTTGCATGTGGCCCCCGGGCCGTAGTTCGAGGACGCCTGGAATAGATGAACATTTCAGGATAGTTCTAGGAAACATCAACTTTGAGAGGGTTGGGTGAGGGCAGAGCCGGGGGGCTGCCACCCGTCGAGTGCAAGCTTGAACCAGGAGAGAAGAGTGTGCCACGGCTGAAAATTCTCTGCAAAAATCAGGTCCCACCAGCAACAGAGCACAGCAGGCAGGTGTTGCAGGCCCAAGAGAAGGACCAGCCTGACAGACAAAGGCAGATTTCTCTTTAGGGGCTGGAATCCCTTAGAGCAGCGGTCCCCAACCTTTTTGGCACCAGGGACTATTTTCATGGAAGACAATTTTTCCACGGACCTGGGGCAGGGGATAGTTTGGGGATGATTCAAGAGCATTGTATTTATTGTGCACTTTATTTCTATTATTATTCCATTGTAACATACAATGAGATAATTACACAACTCACCATAGGTTGGGGATCCCTGGCCCAGAGGCTTCACGGAAGGGGAGATACAGGAGCCTGGTAAGGGGGTGACATCTTGAGTCACACAAAACGCGATGTGGAAGAGAAGCCTCCATCCCGCCCCGGCCCCCGTTCCCTTTCCCTGTCACTCAGCTGCCCTTGAACTGCTGGGCACTGGCTCAGCCCGGGGCTGGCAGGGCCGTACCTGGCTCCTGAATGCATCGATGTCCGGATCTGGCAGAGGCCGGAGACGTTAGCAGGGCCATTCCCCAGACTCCGTCCCCTTGCAGGCCCCTCGGTAGACGGCGGCCGTGGGGGTCACACAGGAGGGAGACCAGGCAGCGGGGCTGGCCCAGAAGACTTTGGCAGGGCGCCAGCAGGCCTGCCCTGGCACAGAGATGTGAGCGCATGGCCGTTGCAACTGGTCTAATTACTGTCTCATCAGCTCTCCCAGGGGCTTATTCCAGAGCCAAGCGAAGGGAGGTTTCTGCTGGGAGACTTGAGGGAGCCTGAGGAGAGGTGGAGGGCCCGGCACTTTGAAAGGCACTGACAAACCCCAGCATGCCCAGGGCAGAGGCCCAAGTCTGGGGGGCGGGGGAGGGGCAGGGAGCAAAATAGCCAGGAGGGCAGGACCGACTTTCCCATTGGCGGTTCTCGGCTTCGCCCTTCACCCTGTCTCCCTCTAGTGCTCTGCACCTCCTTTCCCAGGGTCCTCGCTGGCAGGGGGTGCTGTCCCCGCTTCCCGACCTGCCCTGGCGTCCCAGGCCACTGCTGGGAGGCTCCCACCCCTACTGCAGGACCTCAGAGGCCCAATTACTAAAAGTCGGTGGATACTTTTCCATCCTTAACTCCCCAAACCTGTCAGCCACATTTCATGTTTGTGACCACCCCTGCTTCATGACAACCTCGACTCCCTAATCCTGCACCGTCCACTGAGCCATGGCTTTCCCGGCTCTCCTCCCGCTCCTTCCACTGCTCCTTCCACTGTTCTCTCTCTCAGTCTTTTCCCCAGGCCCCTCTCCTTCCGCTCGCCCCTTAAACGTTGGGTTGCCTACCCCCCCAGCTCCTCCCCAGGCCCTCTCAGGCACTCCTGTGGCTGCCACCACCTCCTCTCAGCAGGGGAACTGCCTGTCACCTCAGCCCGCTCCCCTCCCCCAAGCCTCAGCCACTACAGACATTTACCCACTGGGCATCTCCTAAGACGCTACAAACCCATGTAGCCCCAAACAGACCAGACCACACCTCAGTTCTCCAGACCACACTTCCTTTCGGCTTCCTTTCTCAAAGGGCGCCCGCCACCCACCCAGGCTCCCAGCTAGAAACCTTTGCTCCTCCTTCTCCCTCACCCCTCACATATAATTAATTACTGTGACCTGCCAATTTTACCTCCTTAATAGCTCTGGAATCCATCCCAAGCATTCCATGCCCACAAACACGGCCCTAATTCAGGCCTTTATCATTTCTCTGCCACCAGAGTGCGTCCTCCTCTGACCAGCCTCCGCACTGCAGCCACTTAGCCCTTTTCTGCACACAAACCTGAGCGTGTCATTCCCCGGTGCAAATCTGCCAGTGACTGCCCATTGCCCCCGCAGTCGGGTCTCAGTTCCTGAGCCTGGTACACAAGGCCCTTAGAACGTGACCCCTGCTCACCTACCCCATCGCCGAGCCCTGGAATGGCCCATGTGTTATCCTCTATACTCAGCCTCCTCTTCTGCTCACAAATTTCCATTCACACAAGCAGCTTGGTAGGGTGGTTGAGAGTGTGGGTTCAGGAGCCCGACTGCCTAACCAGGAACATCACTGGAACATCAGGAAAACTGTGCCTCAGTTTTCCTATCTGTAAAATGGGGGTATAAGCCATTTTTATCTTATAAGGTTGGATTTCTCTCATAAGGGACTAAATCAACTCATGCATGCGAAGCACTTAGAACAGCACCTGGCACATACTAAGCCCTGTATAGGTTTTAGCCGTAACCAGTTATTATTTCCCCTTCAAGGACCAGCACAGACATTCCCATCCCCATGAAGCTAAGATAAATGTCCCTCTTCTGGGCCCCTAGAGCCCTGACTAACTTCTATCACAACACTGCAATACTTGAGACCACCTGTCAACTGCTTGACCTTCTTCCTCTGCCACTTGACATCAAAGTCTGAGCTCCACCTATCTCTGCATCTCTAGCTCGTAGCCCATGACTTTTCATATGGGCCTCAGAGCAGCCTGACATCATCCCCATTTTGCAGATGAAGAAACTGAGGCTCAGAGAGGTAAAGGGAATTTCCCAAGATCACATAGCTAGAAATTAGCAAAACGTGGATTTAAATCCAAGTTTATAGGATTCCAAACCCCACAATCTTTCTACTTTACCTAACTCTCGGCGGCGGGAGCGCCTTACCATCTTGTCCTAGAAAGAAGGATTAAAGGAACTAGCAGATGCTCTGCCTGGAGGAGAGACAATTCAGGAGCAGGGACAATCCCCTCCCACCCATCTGTTTGAAGCCTACCGGTGCTGGTATGTGTGTTTCAACATTAGTGCCAACGCATGTGTTGGACACGTGTGCAGTGAGGTCATGCCAGAACGCTAGGGATAGAAACCTTCATCTCAGAGCTCCTGCTCACCCCTATACCGTCCTCCAGAGTTTACCAAATGCTTTCCCATCTCATCGTGTCATTTGATAAGCCTCATGCACCTGGGATGAGGTAGCCAGAGCTCAGACAGGGCAGTGACCTCCTGCAAGTCATGCAGCTCAGACGTGGCACAGCTGGGACTCCCACACTTAATTAACACATAAAGTCTTCAACAAGCCCCCATTTCCTTCCAGCTGGGAGCCTGAAGAGACTGGGACTGTGGCTCCAAAGGTTATGCCTCAAAGAAATGGGGATGTGGCCAGGCGGTGGCTCAAGCCTGTAATCCTAGCACTCTGGGAGGCCGAGGCGGGAGGATCACTCAAGGTCAGGAGTTCAAAACTAGCCTGAGCAAGAGTGAGACCTCATCTCTACTAAAAATAGAAACAAAATTAGCTAAACAACTAAAAATACATAGAAAAAACTAGCCAACCATGGTGGCACATGCCTGTAGTCCCAACTGCTCGGGAGGCTGAGGCAGGAGGATCCCTTAAGCCCAGGAGTTTGAGGTTGCTGTGAGCTAGGCTGATGTCACGGTACTCTAGCCCAAGCAACAGAGTGAGATTCCGTCTCAAAAAAATAAAAAAGAAAGAAAGAAAGAAATGGGGATGTGAGTGCTAGGTGTGGGCATGGCCCACCTAGAGGGAGGAGAGACAAGTGAGAAGGCGTCTCAGACTCGGCATTCTCATCTGCAAATGGGAATAACACCCCGCCCTCACATGGTAGGTGTAAGTCTGCAAAAAGATGATACATTAGACAAATGCCTGGTGCATCGTAAGCACCCAATGGGTTCGACGTTGCGTTTTAACTCGTGGAAAACTTGGAACATGACAAAGGTGTTCAAGAGAAGTCAGCCTTCAAGAACCATGCACAGATGGGTTTCAAAACACTGTCTCTGCCTCTCATCAATTGCAGAGTCTTGAGATAGTCACATGACCCCTCCAAGTCTTTGCTCCTCATTTGCAAGATGGAGACAATCAGGTCTACCTTACAGAATCGTCGTGAACATTACACGCGAGCACACGTGTAACGTGGCTGACGCGGGAGCACGCGCTAATACATGGTCGTTATTACTGTTCTCTCCGGTTAGAGCACAGAGCACAGCGATAAGAACTCTGAAGCCACTCTGCCTGGGTTCCAAGAGCAGCTTCTTTACCTACTAGCTATGTGACCCTCCACACGGGGATTAACTTCTCTGTGGCTCAGTTTCCTCTTCAGCACAGGGCTGGTGGGGAAGATGAAATGAGTGAATACACGCGAAATGGTCCTGGCAGGGAATGCACTCTCTTGAGTGTTGCTGAGTATTGTTATCAGCGGACAAAGGCCCAAGAGGCAGGAAATAGTGTCCCTCTCCCCCTAAGGCGTCACATCCCCATCATGAACAAAGACATTAGCTGAGGCCAGTTGGAGAAGATTAATGGGGTTCCTTTCATTCAGCTTCCTAAGGGCATAAAGTGACCCCTTCAGAGCTGGGTGCCTGCTTGTAGGGCTTGCTGCGAGCAAGCCAGACTGCAGCCATAATGCCTCAGGCTTTCGCCCAGATTAGGTCAAACGTCCAGAGCCATTGCAAAGAGCTAGTCGGGCTTGGAGAGCTCCCCACTCCCTCCCTGGGAGGCCGGAGGTGGGAGTCAGGGAATGAATCCACCTTTCAAACGCCTAACTCTGGCCCCATGACTGCGGGCTGCAGGGCTTTGGCTCCCGAGCCCAGCAGCTGCAGGAGGGCAGGGTAGGCTTGAGGGCCAGCACCTAGGAGCCGGGACCAGACGTGGAGGGCCACCAGTGCCCCCCGAAGTTCCTGCTCCGGCTCGGTTTGCAGCAGGCTTCCCGGAGTCTCGGTGCGTTTTCCCAGGCGCCTGCTGCAGGCTTCCCTGGCTTCTCCCAGCACCGCGCGGGCCAGGCAGACCCTCGCCCCGGAAGGCAGCAGGAGCCCACGTCCAGGCCCGCTTGGGTCAGTGGTGGAGCTGGCTCCGGCGGGCTGTCACCCATGGAGCTGCAGTCACTTGCAAATGACCCCCCTCCACTCCGGGCCCCTCCCCAGCCCCGCCCCCAGGGCCCCGTGGAGGGAAATCAGGAGAAGCTGAGGAATTGTTTGTAATTAGTGTGTTTTTAAAGGCTTTTCCGTGGGTCTTTAGCAGATTTTGGGGAGGGCAGCTTGCCAGGGAGCATTGAAATGGAAATCCTGTGTTCTAGTCGGACCCTCTCTGAGGGAGATTCTTCCCAGAGAAAAGGGCAGAAGCCCCGCCCCGTCCCCGTCCCCGTCCCCCTGCGGCGCTGCGGTCATCGAGGGCTGGGCGACATGGGGCGAGTCTGCGGAACCACTGAGATGCTCCCTTTCCCCCTCTTTCCCCTGGAACCTGGCGCATCCCGAGTCACCTCCTCCCGAGTTACCCCGAGGTCACGTGTTCGAGTAGCGACTCCAAGAGCAGTCGCTTTGCAATGCGTTCACGCACCGGTCCTGCTATTTCCCGTGGCAGCCCACGAGCAGCTACTGTCTCTTGTTATCAGTTCACACTCGCTGGGGAACGGGGACGCCAGAGTGGCCCAGCCCTGAGGGCTGTAGGATGCCTCTCCCACATGCCACCTGACAGCAGGCAGGACTGTTCTGGTGTAACCCCTGGGCTTTGTGGTCTGGGATCATTTCCTGTGGCCCGAAGTACTTATTTGCAAGTTGTAAGCACTGTCCGGTTTCTGGAAGCCTCGCTGAATGCTTCCAGCTGGGAATTTAACCTTCTCAGACCCAGCTGTGGATATTGGGAGCTCTCCTAGTTCCCATCCGTTTTCCTTGAACCCCCTGAGGTAAATGAGCTGTGTATGGGGTATGACAACGGAGGGTACTGGGCTGGGATCCAAAAGACCTGAGCTGGGCCTGGCTCTGCCACCCACTTGCTCTGTGACCTTGGACAAATCCTGTCACCTCTCTGACCTCAAATCAAGACTTAGAAAGTGCACTTCCTGCCTGAGTTTGCAAACCTAGCCTCCGGTTTTCACTGGAGTATGACCGTCCCTTCTGGAGCTTCTCCACAGCTCAAGGTCGTGTGAGAACCTTGGCATTGTTGCCCGTGAGAGCTGGCTAGGAAGGCCCTTGCGACAATGAAACCGCCTCCCTGCCCCTCCAGCATTGTACAGATGGACAAACTGAGGCACAGGAAAGGGGAGTGACTTGCCCAAGGACATCCAATGAAGCTAGTGGTAAGGTCGGGATGAAAATCCAGCTTGCCAGTGGTGGTACCAAGGATGGCGTGGGAGAATTTTGCTTCCTGTCATTTCCCACCTATGCCATTCTGTATACAGTACAATGGGAACAATAATAAATGCATAGTTCAAATCCTGTATAAAGCGTGAATAAAAGTATCAGAAAACTTTGCTTTTTTTTTTTTTGAGACAGAGTCTCACTCTGTTGCCCGGGCTAGAGTGCTGTGGTGTCAGCCTCGCTCACAGCAACCTCCAACTCCTGGGCTCAAGAGATCCTTCTGCCTCAGTCTCCCAAGTAGCTGGGACTACAGGCATGCGCCACCATGCCCGGCTAATTTTTTCTATATATTTTTAGTTGGCCAATTAATTTCTTTCTATTTTTAGTAGAGACGGGGGTCTCACTCTTGCTCAGGCTGGTCTCGAACTCCTGACCTTGAGCGATCCTCCCACCTCGGCCTCCCAGAGTGCTAGGATTACAGGCGTGAGCCACCGCACCCGGCCTGCTCTTTTTATCTACCTGCAACATGCATCCTCTGCGCATATATGGTATTTGCTCGCCTAATGCAGCCTCGAGGGATGGCCAGCCTTGCACTGCACCGCCGCTGCCCTCACGGCCCTCTTACAGAGAAATGCTGGTGGTAACAGGCAGGCGTGGGCTCCTCCCGCTCTTCCCAGCAGCCTCCCCTTTGTGCTGGTGAACATGCCGCATCCCCTGGGTACCTCCTTGGGCCCAGGGCCGATGTGCTGGGCCTCCTCCCCCCAACCCTCTTTAAGCGCGGGAGATTTCTCGGACACAGCCCACTCTCCTCCACCCCTGCCCTTACATTAGTTCTAGGAAGACGAAAGTACAAGGAGGAGTCTAGGATTTACAAAAGAGTAAGGGAGGCCGGGCATGGTGGCTCACACCTGTAATCCTAGCACTCTGAGAGGCTGAGGCGGGAGGATCGCTCAAGGTCAGGAGTTCGAAACCAGCCTGAGCAAGAGCAAGACCCCCATCTCTACTAAAAATAAAAAGAAATTAATTGGCCAACTAATATATATAGAAAAAACTAGCCAGGCATGGTGGCGCATGCCTGTAGCCCCAGCTACTCGGGAGGCTGAGGCAGGAGGATCGCCTGAGCCCAGGAGTCTGAGGTTGCTGTGAGCTAGGCTGACGCCACGGCACTCTAGCCCGGGCAACAGAGTGAGACTCTGTCTCAAAAAAAAAAAGTGGGGGGGTTAGGGAAGTTCCATGGGTATTGCAGAGTGACTCTGCCGCCTTTCCCGCACATCCTCCCCTGCACAGAGGCGGCGCTTCGGAGCTGCCCGAGTACATAGAGCGCCAAGGAACTGGAGCACCTTAGAGTCGCAATAAGCCCTTAATCAACCCTCTTGGTTACAGATGGAGAAACTGAGGCCCAGACAGGGGGCCAGGACCTGGAAACCTGGCAGCAGAGCTAGGACCAGAAACCTCTTCTGCCTCCACAGCCAATATTTTGTTCTACCCTCCCCTGCACCCTGCTGCCTCCTGCGTACACGCGCAGGCTCACCCGTGTGTGCGCTAATGCAGCTTGACAGCTGCGGGGAAGGTCACACATGGAGCCACACACCGGCCCGCTCACTCTGACACATACTCCAGCTGGCTGTCCCCAGACACGCACTCCACCATCCTCGCCCGCCAGCACCTACCCGCCCCATCCCCTCCCGCGTCCTTCCCAAGCACCCACACTGACTCACAGCCCCTCCGTGCTGGCTCCCCGGGCCTCCCTGTGTTGATATGACTGCCCACAACTGCACAGAGAAGGTTCCGGGTGACAGGGACGGTTGGGTGTCACAGAGCTGCGATGCATGGGGGCATGTGTGTGAGTGTAGGCTGATCCAGAAGGCTCCGGCTGGGAGGCCTGGGGCCCAGTCGCACCTTGGATACAGCAAAGCAAGGAGGACTCTGGTGTTTGCAGAGAGAGTAGGAGTGAGAGGGAGACAGGGCCGAATGGCCTGAGCAAGGTACTCTAGGAGTGCAGGGCCCGGAGGCCAATTCCATCAGAGGTGGGCCATCCGGAAAGTGTCAGCTCAGAGGCCACTGGACATTAGCCTAGGCTGGGAGGGACAGAAGTAGGGGACAGCCTCTCTGGAGCTTGGGGGAGGCCAGGCAGAGGTTCCGGGCAGAGGTACGAGGGCGACATGTCTTTTAGGATGGATGAGGTTGGCCAGCGCCTGGCTCCGTGTGGGTGCCGACCCGTGCTGGCTAGACGAACGAGTGAGCTCTGTGATGGCGCCTGGCCTGAGCCCACCACGTGGTCAGGGTAGCTTGGCATGGCTGGCTGCATGGGGAAGGATCAAAAGGACAGTAGCCTTGAGAGAAGAAACTGAGGCACAGCAGGTGAGGCCCAGGGTCATGAGGCCATCTAATCTAACCTTCTCTCTCCTCTTAGATGGAGAAACTGAGACTGAGCTTGAGAATGAATCAGCCCCCGAAGTCTGCGGTCAGAGGCCCGGGAGCCTTGACCACAGTGGCTTGTGGGACTGGAAGAGACACGAGGAAACCAGGAAGGGCAGCGAAAGTATAAAGAAGGGAGGGGCTGCCCGATCACAAAGGAAGGCAGTGCCTCTAGGACAGAGATGTCTGTCACAGCCCTCTTCTGCCACTCTGACACTACTGAGGTCACGCCCCTTACTCTCAAGAAGTCCACAGGGTGAGGTGTGTGTTCCCACACACACGGCGACACGCACAGAGCCCTGGGATATCTGTCCCTTGTGTGGCAGAGGCGATGGCTGTAAAGACAGTCTCCGTCTCTCCACCTCCCAGCAGGGCTTGGCATTGCAGCGCGAAGGGAAGTACTGGGTGGCTTGGGGGACAAAGGCCCTTGGATTCCACACACCACCGATGGATATTTTTCTTGTTAACACACAATGCTGCTTGCATAACCGGAACTGGCTAGACGCTGTGAGAAATGTTTAGGACTTGAGAAAAAGCAGGAGGAATAAACAGCCACAAAGCCACAGGGTCCCAGGGGCTGCTTTCCCGAGGACGTCCTGCTCCCCTGAGCCTCCCACGTTGCCAGGAATGGGGGTCTGGAAAGGAGGCTTCTCCGGGCCCCTTATCTTTCCGCCCAGCTGGCCTGGCAGCCCACCCCCTCTGGGCTGGTTCCGGCCGGGCTTCTGGTCAGATCCAGTCTCTAGCTGGGCCCGGGCTGGGAGCAGGTTTTGGACAGCCGGCAGGGCCGGAGCTGCAGGCGCGTCTCCACGCACGTGATTAGGTCTACACAGATAGTGAAGCTGGCTGTTTCTATCCCGCCCTGACCCTGGCCCCAGCCTCAGCCCTAATACCAGTGATAAAGTGCCCCCCGGGGTGGTAAGCAGTGGCTCAAAGCCCTGGAAAAGATGTGGGGAAATGATCAAAGAAAACCAATTTTATGAGATGATTTAGGAAAACTCTTTCAGCCAAAAACTCTTGTCCCCTCAGCTGGCCCCCTCGGCATTGTTAAATGTATAGGCATTATCTTTAAACAGAGGGCTGGGATGAAAGGACACGGAAAAATATGCCAGGATGTCCCTGCCCACTGGCGTGCCAGGCCATGAGCAACACGGCACACGCCCCTCCTCACTGGCCCAGGACTGAGCCATGCGAAGACCACCTTCTCGATGGTTCTCTGGAGCAAATGGGCACTACAGTAAACGGACCTGCGACATCCGAAGTTCTCCCACCTTACCGTTTGGGGCAGGGAAGATGAGAAATACGGCATCCCCTGGCCCTGCGCCTCAGTTCTTTTGCAGACAGGACTTCCTGTCGCCGTACCCATAAGCCTTTTCTGGAGGCAAGACTTCCTAGAACGTCATTTTCCTCCCGCCACCTCTGCCATTCCCATCCTCAGAAAATTCCCACCGCCTTTTGGGAGGAGAGCCTTCGTGCAAAGAGCCCATTCTAGCCCCAAGCGTCCACTCCAGCCCTTGCTCTGCCTGCCCCCTGGAAAGGGAGTAGGGGCGATCTGGTGACTGGCACCCCTGGGTCCTTAAATGAGAAGCATGTTTGTTTACAGCAGATGAAATCCACCCCTACTCCCACCCCTTCCCCTGGCCACGTCTGTGTATACGTCTGAGAGTTCCCGCCGCGGCCCTGCACCAGGCGGGCTGGGGAGCTGGCCCCCTCCCCCACTTCTCCCAACCTTCCCAGGCCTGGATCCCGGGAGGCGGGGCGAGGCAGCTGCCACACTCGGCGTGGCAGAGCCGCTAGCTCAGAGCAAATCAGAAACACATTGGAGGCAGGCAGGCCGGGCGGGAGCAGACAGGCCAGGGCTGGGGCCCATTAGGCCGGAGCCCGGCCGCTGTTTGCTGTTTACCGTCTCAGCACCAGGTTTCAGGTTTGCCTCCTGATTGTTTGTTTGTTTCGGAGATGAGAGAGGCCAAGAAGGCAGCTGACAAGGACCGCGGTGGCGGTGGCGGTGGCGGTGGCTGTGGGGGGAGGGGGGCAAGCTCTCGCAGGTTCTCCCCACCCTGGAACTCATGGAGCGAAGGAGAAGCAAGCCGCCTCATTTCCCGACCCCAACCCCCAAATTCCAAACAGATGTGCAGTCAGATTCTTCCTCTCCTTGGTTGGGGGAAACAAAAGAAATTAAAAATGGGACCCTAGAGACACTACTTTCAGGAGAACCTTAATATAAAGAAGGGATGAAAGGGAGACACAGGAAGGACTTCCGGAGGCGCAGGTGAAATGGCAGAGGTGGGGGGGCAGCGCCTAAAGATTCCTATCTGGGCTTGGGCGGCTACGCAGGAGGTGCTGGCTGGAAGGATGATTGCTCTGGGAGGTCCCACTGAGTCTCACATGTAAAGGACTCAGAGATGTCCGCAGGCATGAACAGAGTCTGTATATCTTGATTCAGTGAGTCCTGACTTCATCAGGACTGGTAGAGATCCTGGAGCCCAGTTCCTCACTGAGAGACCGAGGCTCTGAGGCCCAGAGAGGGGAAGGCATTGCTCAGGGTGGCACAGCACATCGGGTTCTGGATGAAGTCTAAGACGGAGGCCTCATGGCTCCTGGTCCAGTGCCCTTTTCATTTTATGCTGCTCCACTTTCTTTCTTTTCTTTTCTTTTTTTTTTTTTTGAGACAGAGTCTCACTCTGTTGCCCAGGCTAGAGTGCAGTGGTGTCAGCCTAGCTCACAGCAACCTCCAACTCCTGGGCTCAAGCAATCCTCCTACCTCAGCCTCCTGAGTAGCTGGGACTACAGACACGCACCACCATGCCCCGCTAATTTCTTCTATATATTTTAAGTTGTTCAGATAATTTCTTTCCATTTTTTTTTTTTTAGTAGAGACGGGGTCTCACACTCCTGAGCTCAAATGATCAGCCCCCGTCAGCCTCCCAGAGTGCTAGGATTACAGGCGTGAGCCACCGCGCCCGGCCCTTAAGTGTCCTGATTTTATACGAATGCAGATCCCCTGTCTCTCTCACTCGGTCTCACCCCAGCTCAAATGATCTCTTTCTGCAAAGTCTGAAAGTTCTCTCTGGATTTGCTCTGCAAGCACGGCTCCCTGTGAGGGGGTTGCTACTAGTGCCTCCCCACCCAGGCCGATCTCAAACACCCGCAACCGGTCGTGGACGGTGCGGCCAAATGGTGAGCACCTGGGTTTGGATGACCGGGCCACTGACCTTGTTCCTGCAGCAGAGCTTCCAGCCTGCGCTGGCTAGGCCTTCCCCAGGGCGCTGGGAATTTCATGGCCAGCTCTGTTCCCGTCCCTACCCAGCTCCTCCCTCCTCTCGGATCTGCCCACCTCCTTGCCCGGCCTGCTGCATCCCTGCTCTCCAGCCACACCCACCAGAGGACACTCAGGGAGCAGAGACCCTCTGGCCTAGCTTGTGGCAGCCCCCAAGGCTGTTTCTGGATGCTCTCTGGGTTCCCAGAGGGACCTGGCAAGAGATGATCCCACAACACACTCGTACTCACACACATATTTTGTGCACACACACACGCGCATGGGCGAGCTCTGTTTCCAGAAGCATCTAGTGATGGTTGCTCTGCTACTTGGGCCTAGGGGACTAGCCAAGCCTCACCCCGTTAAGACTACCAGCCTTGCAGTAACCCATGGCCCATTGTCTACTCCAAGTCCTTGCCCCAGGGGGCTTTGGAAACTCTGGTGTTGGTGTCCATGCCAACGCTGCTGCGGATCAATGCTAAGGAACAGGTTTGGGGAGGTGGTGGCCAAGGAGATTAGATTCTCTTTCAGCGTGCGCGCGCGCACACACATGCGTGCACACGCACAGACATCCTCCTCATTCCTCTCTCTCTCCACCCCCATCTCTCTTTTTTCTTTCAGTAAATTCCAAACAGATGGGCAAGTCTTCTCCCCCCACCCACTTCTGAAGTTGAGAGGGAATATCGGCCATGGGGGAACCAGAAATCATTCCCTTCCTCAGAGTGGATCATCCTGGCCTCTCTGGGCCTCCTTTTCCAGTGTCTCATGCCTCGCTGGATTAGGCCAGATATTAAAAAGTATTTCCTTCGTCCTTTTTGTTCTGCGTCTACTATTGACACTTGTGCTTTCCTCTCTGCAGGGCCTCAAACACAGTGGGGGGAGGGGGCGGGGGAAGGGGAAAGACACACTTTCTAGGACTCAGCTATCTGAAGGGCCAGACCCCGGCTGCAACCCCATTATCATGGGGGAAGAAAAGCTAAACTCCTGGGCATGACTGCGAATATCAATGGAGTGTCGTGTCCGCCTATACAAGCGCTCTAAGCCTGCAGACAAGCACAAACAGAAACGCAGCATTTGGAGCAGTCAAGTGCTGCTTCTTGCTTTGCAGTAAGAGCGGGGTTTTATTATTTGAGCTATAGACAGAGGATTTATATGTCTCCATGTGATTTTCCCTCTCAGCGCCAAGGCCCAGAATCCCTATGCACAGGCAGGGCTGGGACAAAGCCTCTCACATTTAGAGACGTTTCCAGAAGGAGCAGTGGGGGTCGAATTGGGCTGAGCTGCCTGGCTTCCTGGGCCTGCGGCTTCTTATGCCCAAAGCTGTGGCCACAGAGTCACCACTCTGGCCCCTAGCACTGACCCGCCACCTCAGCCGAAGCGTCACCTGAACCCTGAATCCCTACCTGATGTTGTCTACATTACCTGTGACAGGTTTCACACCAACTTGTGCCTCTTCCTTGTACCCCAGATCCAACAGCTAGCCCCTGAGCCCGTCAGCCTGGGCCCTTCCTAGGACTACAGAAGGAGCCTGCGTCCCTGGCAAGTAATAATAATAATAACCACGCCACAAGTGGTGGCTCATGCCTGTAATCCTAACACTCTGGGAGGCCGAGGCAGGCAGATTGTTTGAGCTCAGGAGTTCGAGACCAGCCTGAGCAAGAGCGAGACCCCGTCTCTACTAAAAATAGAAAGAAATTAATTGGCCAACTAAAATATACATAGAAAAAATTAGCCGGGCATGGTGGCACATGCCTGTAGCCCCAGCTACTTGGGAGGCTGAGGCAGGAGGATCCCTTGAGCCCAGGAGTTGGAGGTTGCTGTGAGCTAGGCTGACGCCATGGCACTCTAACCCGGGCAACAGAGTGAGACTCTGTCTCAAAAAAAAGTTATAATAACTAATATCTTTTGAATGTTCACTATGTGCCAGGTACTGTTCCAGAAGCTTTATACGTGTCCTATGACATAGGAATTCTTAGTATTACTCTCATTTGACAGATGAGGAACCTGAAGCACAGAAAGGTTGAATAACCTGTCCAAGGTCACACAGCTTGCAAGTGGAAGAACTAGGATTCAGCCAAATATAGAGTCATGCGCTTGAGCACGTAATCACTGCCCTCCAGAGATGCTGCCCCAGGTCCCCAGTCTTCTGAGGGTCGCAGTCAGGCCTCATGCCCCTGTGGCTATGCTCCCACTGGCTGCCTATCAGAACCTCCTTACCCAGATCCCCCACACACACCTGACCCCTGCCCAGCCCTCTGACTCTAGCCTCGCCGGCCCTCCTGCCTGCCCAGCTGGGCCTTGGCTTCTTGCCTTCTGTCACCTTCCCCCATTACCTGCCCTGCTCTGCGTAGGGCATCTCTTCAGAACTGACAACACTGCTACTTCTGCTGGAGATTTAGCACAGTGCTGCCTAATAGAAATATAATGCGAGCCACATATGGAATTTTCTAGTAGCTAAGTTCAAAACATTTAAAAAAAACAGGTGAAATTAATTTTAGTAATATGTCTTATTTCACTCAATATATTCAAACTATTATCATTTCAATGCGTAATCAACATAAAAATTATTAATAAGATGTTTTGCTTTCTTTTTTCCACACTAAGTCTTCAAAGTCCAGTGTGTATTTTTGCTTACAGCACATGACAATTCCAACTAGGCACGTGTCAAGTGTTCGACGGCCACAGGTGGCGAGTGGCTACTGTACTGAACAACACAGATCTAGAGGCAGAGTGTGGATCTGGGGGAGCCCGGGGTACACACAGAGAAGAGCAAGGAAAATAACATGGGGGGCTGTGCACTGTGAGAGGGAGGCGGGAAGGATATTCACATGGGAATTAAGGGACCTGGGTTCTACTCTCAGTGCTGATGCTAAGTCACTAGGGAGCTTGAATAAATCTCTCACCTTTACATATTACGATGATATTACAATAAGAAGATCGAACTGAGACTGTTCCAGCTTGAAAATTCTCCTACTGCCTGCCTCCTATCTCCCCACACACCAGGATGTCTAGTTTTTGGGTTTTTTTGATTAAGAGTCTCACTCTGTTGCCCGAACTACAGTGCCATGGCGTCAGCCTAGCTCACAGCAACCTCCAACTCCCGGGCCTAAGCAATCCTCCTGCCTCAGCCACCTAAGTGGCTGGGACTGAGCCACTGCGCCCGGCCCAGGATGTCTAGTTATCAATAGAGAAGTCCAGAAAGTGATGTAGCACTCTAGAAACATGAGAACCAGGAGAGCCCATTTCTCCAGAGCATAAAACCCTGGCTTCTCCTGCCTCTTCTGGAAACATCCCTGGTTACATGGACCTTGGCCCTTCATTCCGTACGACCAGTGGATGCTGGGACTAGGTCTTGGACTGTCACATCCAGACTCTTAAACCTGTGCAGAGTCGGGTTATCTTTCCAATAACAGAAGCGTTTTAAGCAGAAGTGATCCCAGCGGTATACCAAGCACTCCGTTCTCACCTTTTCGAGAACCCCGCTGGCTCAATGTTTCTCAATCTTCATTCATGCACATCCACCTCCATGTTCTGTGTATTCCACATCAGCCAAAAAGGCTTTGATACAAGCTTGCCTTTCTGGAGGACCTGGTGGGGGTATGTGGATCTTGAATCTGCTTCTACAAACTCCACAAGCCCTTGGGAATTCTGTAATCAACCACCACTGCATTCCTATCTCCTGGCCCAGCTCAGAGTCACTGGCCTAAATGAAAAACCTTTTTCCATTCAAGAAGTATTTTTATTAGGGTTCTAATCCTGATATTTGAGGAAACAAAGAGTTTTCAAGTGATTTAGGCTAGTTATAATCCAGCTGGAGCAATGTTGGCCTATTAGAATTATTCTTCTATAGAAAATATAGCCTGGCCAGGCGCGGTGGCGCACGCCTGTAATCCTAGCATTCTGGGAGGCTGAGGCGGGTGGATTGATTGAGCTCAGCAGTTCGAGGCCAACCTGAGCAAGAGCGAGACCCCGTCTCTACCAAAAATAGAAAGAAGTTAACTGGACAGCTAAAAATATATAGTAAATATTAGCCGGGCATGGTGGTGCATGCCTGTATTCCCAGCTACTCGGAGGCTGAGGCAGGAGGATTGCTTGAGCCCAGGAGTTTGAGATTGCTGTGTGCTAGGCTGACGCCATGGCACTCTAGCCCGGGCAACAGAGTGAGACTCTGTCTCAAAAAAAGAAAAAAAAAAAAAGAAAATATAGCCTGCTTACAGTCATCATTGGAGTAAAATGACCTCCTCATCACCAAGGTCAAATGTTGGTGATTCAAGACTTTGTTATGAAGGTGAGATTGACTAGTATATGTGTCTATAAAAGTAAAACCTTGCAAATGTGTAGCAAGATACAGAAAAATGGTCATTTTGCATGGACATTACCCCTGAGAGGATTGTTTCAAGAACTAGTTTCAGCTCTTGACTACATTTCTTCCCTTCTCTAAGCCTTGGTGCCCCCATCTTAAGGCGGGACCAACAGAGCCTGCCGTACTGAGCCCAGAGTGGTCATGAGGGAAGGCCCCATGAGATAACTAATGTGCAAATAGACTTCTAGATGCACATTTGGATTTGCACTTCTGGATGCAAAGTGTTGAGCACACGTGCAGGGTTATCGCCCCATCCAGAGGAAAACAGGGGTACAGACGTGGACAATTTTTTTTTTTGAGACAGAGTCTCACTTTGTTGCCCAGGCTAGAGTGAGTGCCGTGGTGTCAGCCTAGCTCACAGCAACCTCAAACTCCTGGGCTCAAGCAATCCTGCTGCCTCAGCCTCCCAAGTAGCTGGGACTACAGGCATGCGCTACCATGCCCGGCTAATTTTTTCTATATATATTTTAGTTGGCCGATTAATTTCTTTCTATTTTTTTTTTTTTTTTGAGACAGAGTTTCACTTTATTGCCCAGGCTAGAGTGAGTGCCGTGGCGTCAGCCTAGCTCACAGCAACCTCAAACTCCTGGG
>VSMD01069460.1:0-49359 GCA_008750895.1 Mirza zaza | reverse complement strand
CATGTATCTAACAAAGGACTCATATATGCAATGTATCAATCCAATAGGAAATATATAAAGGACACAGAGACATTTCACCAAAGATAGACAAATGCCAAAAAGGAAAACAAAACAAACAAAAAATAAAGGAAAAGGAAAGATGTTCAACACCCCTTGTCATTAGGGAAATTAAGACCATGGTGATATCATCACTACCTACTTCTCAGAATGACTAAAATAAAAAATAGTGACAACTAATAGTGACAAATACTGGTGGGGATAAGGAGAAATTGGATCTCCCATAGGTTCCTCATTGTGATGCAAAACAGTTCAGCCACTCTGGAAAATAGCATGGCAGTTCCCTAGAAAACTAAACATGCACTTACCATACAACCCAGCTATCACACTCCTGGACATTTATCTCAGAGAAATGAACATTTATGCTCATATAAAACCCACAAAGTTCACAGAGGTTTTATCTGTATAACTAAAAACTGGAAAAAATCAAAATGTCCCTCAGTAGGAGAGGGGTTAAGCAAACCAGTATTTTAAGGTACACCCATAACATAAAATACCATTCACACACTGTACGATTCCAATTACATAACATTCTTAAAATGACAAAAGCATGAAATCGAGAACAGATTAGTGGTTGCCAAGGGCCAGGGATGGTGGGAAAGCAGGGGACAGGGCGAACCTAGAAAGGGAACACACGAGGGAGAGCGAGCTTTGTGGGGACAGAAAAGTTCTGTATCTTGCCTGCACAGTGGCTACATGAATTTATATGTGATAAAAATGGGACAGAACGTTCTACCAGTTTTGAGATCCTGGTTTGGATACATGTCCCACAGGTCTGTAAAACGTAATGATTGGGGGAGACTGGCCGTGGAGCCCATCTACATGTGATCTCTTTGCATTATCTGTACAACTTCCTGTTAATCTATAATCATTTTGAAATAAAACTTTTTTAAAAAAGGAAATAAGGTAGAAAGAACTAAATCAATAGGAACAAGCAGTATCTACATTTTGAAGTTTCCTTATATGTATCTTAAAATTTACAACCTACATGTACTATCTATTACTACTATCACGCCTAATAGTTATTTTCTTGAATGATTTTATTTCATGGTGATAGCTAGTCTAGAAAAAAATACATTTTAAAATGAGGCTTTGATCATTTTCTTTCACAGTATCCAAAATACCCAATAACAAAATTACTGTATGGAATTTTATGGAATGGGTTTTGGAATCAGGCAGAAATAGCTCTAAATCCAAATTCTATAACTTATTACATGTATGAGATCCTGAGCAAATTAAACTTGAGTCTCCATTTCTTCATAGGTAAAATGGGGATAAAAACACACACCTTGGTGAAGTAGCACATCTGTGTGTAGAGAAGCTGGCAGTGTTTTACACATGGTAAAACTACATAAATTTTACTGTTATCATCTTATCTCCCTGAATGCAACAGACATTCCGAAGAGCAGGAAAATTTCAAACATTTCCCTTGAATTACGTTACTGCTCTCAGCATAGTGACAGTTATGCAATAAATACCCAATATGCACTTTTATCTTTTAACCTCTGTCATTTAAATTACTTCTATTTCCCTACTGTAAATGGTTATACTCTGACTTTCTGAAGAGGATTAGGTTTGGAGTTTTTATGTGTGTTTTGTTTTTCAAATGAGAGTTTTTTGATGATGCTAGTATGTAATTTCTAAAGGCATCATATCAAGAAAGAATAGTTCAATGGTGTAACAGTTTAGAAATGCAAAACAGAGAACAAGATTTCCCAATATTCTACACATCTCATATTCTTGTTTCTAACTCAGCCAGTTAAAAATTTTTTTAATAGCCTGCAAGTGGCATTTTCCAATGCCTATCACTTCATTAGATCATTATTCTTTTTTTTTTTTTTTTTTTTGAGACAGAGTCTCACTTTATTGTCCAGGCTAGAGTGAGTGCCGTGGCATCAGCCTAGCTCACAGCAACCTCAAACTCCTGGGCTCAAGCAATCCTGCTGCCTCAGCCTCCCAAGTAGCTGGGACTACAGGCATGTGCCACCATGCCCGGCTAATTTTTTCTATATATATTAGTTGGCCAATTAATTTCTTTCTATTTATAGTAGAGATGGGGTCTCACTCTTGCTCAGGCTGGTCTCGAACTCCTGAGCTCAAAGGATCCGCCCACCTCGGCCTCCCAGAGAGCTAGGATTACAGGCTTGAGCCACCGCGCCGGGCCCTAGATCATTATTCTTGCCTAACATTTTCACACAGAGAATCCTACTTTTATTTAAATTCGCTACCACTGCTCCCCATGATCCCTTTATCAACACAGAGCTCCAGATTGCTGACCCTAATCTTTTGCAATTTTCTAGAAATTATTTCTATACTCATATATTCCTTATATTTTACTTTTTCCATCAAAATAGAAATTGTAAAAAAGATAATAAATACCAGCCCTCCACTCCATAATTTAGAATCTTATCCAAAGAATTTATTCTACTAATTCTTCTCTGAATTTTAAACTCCTTAAAAAAAACTGTCAGGCAACTATCAAATAGGATTAATAAACTTAACTTTAATACTGCTTACTAAGTTTCTTCCTCTTATTCATAAATTCATAAAAGTCATATCAAAAATATACTGTTGAGGACAGCATACTTTATAATGTATTATCATCAATATATCACAATAAAAAGTTCCAAACAAAACTCTAGAGTTTTGGATATCATTTTTGAGAAACAGTACTCAAAAATGTTCTTCTATACTTTTCAAGTTTTTATTTTGAAATACAGGTATAAATATATAGTACAGAGAGAGTACAGAGTTCCCATACATCCTTCACTCACTTTTCCCTGTTAGCAACTGACATAATCACAGTACATTGGTCAAAACTGGAAACTTTTACCACATATTTCATTCAGAGATTCTGTACTTTCTGAGTAACTGCTAACACTGGATATCCAGATGTCTTGGAGATAACTGAATATCCAGACATCTTGTGAGAATTCTTATTCTTATTCCTAATTCAACTTGGTTCCAGCTATTCTATGTTCATTATCATAGATTACAGATTCATAATAACATACAATCCTATCTTGGAAGGCATCTTAGAAGTCATCTAGATTAATATTTTTCAAAGTATAAACTATGACCCATTAACAGGTCATTAAATAAATTTAATAAATCACAACTACCATTTTTAATAAAACAAATAGAAAATATTATAGTGTAACACAGATGGTAAGAGTATTACTGCTTTATAATTTTTTAATTATGCATGTATATGTGTGCATGTATGTATATACTGGATCATAATATTAAAAAAATATTCCAGACCACTGGTCACAGCCAAAAATGATTTAAAAGCACTAATCTACAGCAAACCAAAGAAAGCAAGCTCTCTTTAATGCCCATGACAGATGATAACCCATCTCTACTTAACCTCTACTAAAGGTAGGACATTAACTACTTCTACATCAGACAGTAACACTGTATTAGAAAATTTTTTATGTGCAACCAACATTTCTCTCTGTTGACTTTTGATCCACACCTCACCAAAAAAGCTTTTTTCCTTCCGAAGAAAAATATCCTGCAATCCTATTTCTTTTCTTTTTCTGTCTTTTTGTTTTTGTTATGTTTTAAATCAGGGAACAGAGGTTGTTACACCCAGAAATCAAGAAGTTACAAAAGAAAGTTTCCCCTTTGGTTTCCAAGAGACTGAAAACAAAGGGCAATAATAGAAGAACTGAAAAAAAGTGTATAAGAACTCTAAATGGAAGAGGAGAAGAAATGCCAAGTAAAAAGGTCAAGTCAATAAAGGACCATCTTTGTAGAGATGATAAAAATAAAATTATCAAATGCAGACAATTTCATAAAAGCATCCATTACTTACTAGCAAATGTTCTTATTTTGGAAAGTGAGTTTCACTTTTTTATTTTTTTTACACACACAACGAAGAGGAAGAATAACTACAGCATTCAAAAGAGAGAAAGAAAACCAATGGACAAATAAACCCCTTCTGTCTCTTTTATGAGAAAGTGACTTTATGAAATTCATTAAAGCAAATGTTATTTCTATCCAATCTCAAGCAAAGTACTTCATGTCATTAAATATATGTTTAATACATTTTTTTTATCAAACCTATATTCAACTATCTCATAGCCTCGCTCCATCTAGAATGCAGATTTTTTGGTCACAATGTATGAAATGAAAAATAAATTCTGAAGTAAAAAACAAAAATCTGTGAACTAAATAAAACTCATGTATTTCACTTAAAGGAACACCATAGGGCCTAATCAAAGCTTTGCTACTTTTACTTTGCCCCCAATTCTAACTACAGTATCAGTTGTTAAGACAACAATTTAAAAGCATTAAAGAGGACAAACACTGCTATGCAAAGTTGCACTGACATGAACAAGAAATAAGATGACAATCTGACTACCAAGCATGATTTAGAAAGCAACTAAAAGCAGATCTTGGATGCTCAAGAAACAGATGTCTAGGAATACCTAGTAAAAGGACAAAACATGTATATATTTCATAACATACTTCATTTTATAAGCCTTATTGTAATAATGCTTATTGTTTATAAGGTTGACACTGAGTCAACATGAAGGATTCTTTATGCTCATGATTGTGGCATTTTCAGTTTACAAATATGAAAAATATATGCCATAAATTTTAGAAAAATTTCTACCCAAAATTGCTGAAATAAGTAAAGTTTTAGTTTTCAAAAAGAGGTGAATTCTTAAGCTATTTGGGACACCTGGCTGTCCAGAATAACTGATTCCTCCTTGACGATTGTGGTTAACTGCAATTTTTACCTTCTCCTTTACCTCTTTAAAAAGTTCTACGACTACTTAAACCAACATCTCATAAAGTCATCTTTGATGCTAATAGAAGGTAATGTGTCTTTGGGTTGGGGAGCACTATTTCAGTGACTGGACATGAGTATCATCTGGGGAACTTTTAAAAATACTGGTGTTCAAGCTCCTCAACTAGAAATTCTGATTTAAGTAGTCTAGATAGAATCTAGGCATCAGAATTTTTAAAGCTGCCCAGGAGAGCCTCATGTTCAGGTAGGGTTGGGAACCACTCAGATAAAGTTTTCTTCATGACATCTTTAGGAATCTTTAAGAGGGATACAGCATGCAGCATTTCCCAAATTTGTCTTCAAATCACTTTTTCCATGGGGCATCTTATAACACTGACTTAAGAAATTCTTCAGTTAAAAATCAAGGTAAATATTAAGTTTAGAATCAAGTTGTATAACTTTTCAAACTTTATAAAAGCTGTAATGTGTTTAGGAGCAGGGGAGGTGAAAGAAGAAAGAAAAGACAGACTTTCATACAGCTATCACATCTTTTTTATTGCATTACAAAAATTTCAAATGGAAGATTTTAATTCTAACTAAAAAATTTCATACTTTATTTAAATGATGCTGATACTAAGCCTGTAAACTCAAAAGCATTCACATTATGAAGCCAATTCCGAAGATAAATTCATGCTGCCCTCTAATGGTTCAAGATAAGTATTTTTATCTGCAGTATTCCAGAAAGGTGATGATAAATACAAACTTATTATTTTATAAATAGTAGAATTAGATTAAATACCAAAAAAGGAAAATATTATTTCAATTTTGGGTGTAACTGAGCTCAAATATCAACTGACTGCTATATTCAAGACTCTTTTAATTATCAAGCCATTTTCAAACTACTATCTCTGCCTATGCATGTGTGTAAAATAAAGCAAGATAAAAATATACACCTCATTTGTGCATTCTGCAATAGCCATTCTAATTTAGCTTTTCTTTCAAGTATGGCAATAGTCTTCAAACTTAAATGCTCTATCTCACAATGGAATTTAGAAATTACACATATTCTTGCATATTTTTTATGACAGCCAGAATTTTAATTAGCATCAAAAATTTTCCATTGGAAACTTAAATACTTGCAAAAGATGTAATTTCTAGTTTATTGTAAATATTTACATTTTAAAATAAAACTATTATATAACTTTCTTAAATGTATCCAAAGAAATCTAAATAACATAACAAGTTGTTATCTACCTTCATCTACTTAAAAAAATATATATCTTCTCAGGCCATCCTAGAAATTTTTTTTAAAAAAATAAAAAATACATAAACTATGTTAAATACATCAGAAACTTTACATCATTGTTTTTATCTTCTTGAACTTGCATTTTATTTTATTCTCTCCACAGAATTTTATCCTAATGTGATATTTTATACCTGACAGTCTTTTATTGCTCATGCTACCATAATTCTATGCATCAAAACCATGCATATTACTTATAATTCATAGATGTTGGTATATCTTGTAACCAAAAATGTTTAAGTTAAAAAATATTTTAGGCCGGGTGCAGTGGCTTATGCCTATAATCTCAGCACTTTGGGAGGCTGAGGTAGGAGGATCACTTGAGGCCAGGGGTTTGAGACCAGCCTGGGCAACACAAAGAGACCCTGTCTATACTAAAAATATATATATATATTTTATGCAATAAGCCATTACTGCAATTATTATCAGCAGATAACAATATAAACATTATAAATTTTGATAATTTTTAAACAAAAAGTAAAATATTAATGGACATGAATCTCCATGAGAGAGAGATTTTTTCTTTAATTTGTATTGATATATCCAAGAAAGAATATTTCTTACTGCTAAAATGAGATAGGTTTTCAATCCTATTCTTATTTCACAGTTTTTTTCTAGGTATAATCACTGAGAAATGTTGTTCACATTAGGAACTAACCCCCCCCCCCCGAGTTTTGCTATAATGAGGAACACTAGTCCAAAACTTATATTGTGATCTACTATCAGAAATTATTTTTAATGATGTGGCAACTGACCACTTGATTAGAGCCTCTTTCAATTTGTCAAAAGCAAAGAACTAGAAACTATCTGACATGCAATAGGATATGTAATACATCTGCTGCAATTATTCAGTTTCTTAATGTCCAGGAACAGTATTACTATGATTTATCAAATGGCTATTAATTACATCTGTTATTCTTTCACTTAACAGTTTGATATACTCAGAAAAGGTAGAAAACATTTAAAATATTGTTAATTTCAATACTCTTTTGCTGATATAACATTTGTTTTATAAAATACTTTTTATCTTATCATGCACTTCAAATACACACACACACACATATACAGACACATTTTGGGTTTTTTTTAGATAGGGTCTTGCTATGTTGCCTAGGCTGGTCTCAAAATCCTGGGCATAAGTGATCCTCCTGCTTCAGCCTCCCAAGTAGCTAGGACTATAGGCACGTGTCACACTGTGCCTGACCAAATATATTTTTTTATCTAAACCTTAAAGCAGCTGACTTAATTCAACAAATTTATGGTAAACACACTGTCAATTAATTGCCACACCAGGCTATCAAAAAAAGGTCTGCCTTTGTTTCTCAAATGAAATACATCTGAGGCTTAGAGAAAAAGGATTTTTAATTTGCCTTATAAACCAAGACCCAAATATATGTTATATATAAGAGACGTACCAATAGCTAAAAATAAAAGAAAGGCAAAGTTATACTAAGCTGATAGAAACAAAAGAAAGCAGTGACTGTTATCCTAATATCAGACAAAACAGAACTCGAGCTAAAAGGTATCAATGGCAGGACATTTTTAATGCTAAAATCTAGAATTCTCAAACAATATATGGCAATTATGAATATCTATGCACCAAATAATGTAGCAACCACCTTTATGAAGCAAAAGCTATAGGAGATGCAAGGAGATACAAACAGAAGCAAACAAAGGCTAAGACATTTTAACACATCACCCTCAGTACAAGAAAGATCAAGCGAACAAAAAAATGTAAGGATAGGGCTGGGCGTGGTGGCTCATGCCTGTAATCCTAGCACTCTGGAAGGCAGAGGCAGGAGGATTGCTTGAGCTTAGGAGTTCAAGATCAACCTATGCAAGAGCGAGACCCCATATCTATAAAAAAAACTAAAAATAAAAATAAAGAAAAAAAAGTAAGGATATAGCAAGACCAAAGCAACAAAATCTTATGGAAGATCGTGTGTGTGTGTGTGAGTGTGTGTGTGTGTGTGTGTGTGTGTGTGTGTATGTGTATGTATGTATCAAACGTCATAGCCTTTAAACTTCTCATTGCATATGCAATATCCACATCGATCCTACATTAGATCCCAAAGAAAGCATGAATAAGTGCTACAAAGTAGAAATATTAGTCTTAAAATACAATAAACTAGAAATTAATACTAAAATTTTAAAAAAGAAAAGGCCCTTCTACTTGGAAATGAAATTTTTCATTAAACAATTTTTACATGAAAGGGAAAACAGAATAATAAACAAAGTAGAATAATACCAAAAAAATGATAATGAAAATACTACATATCAGAATCTATAGTACATATGTAAAACAATGGTCAGAAGAAAATTCGTAGCCTTCAATAGTTACATCAATAAAAACAAAAGCATTCAAATAAATGAATTAAATTCAACTTGAAAAGTTTTTTTTAAGTTATATATAATTACTAATTTGGTGTTACTTTCTGTTTGCTCATGTTTTATTTGTTCTTATATTTATATTTGGTATTAGATTGCAATTTCCTTTTGTGCACTGTCTTTACCAGGTTTAATTGCCAATGTTAACCTTGTTTTATAAAAACAATTCGGAAATTTCCCTTCTATTGTTTTATCTTTTTTATTCTATGTAACATTAAGGCTATCTGGTCTTTGATATTTTGGTAGATAGAATTCCCTTGTGAAACCATGTGGGCCTGGTGCTTTTCTGTGGGTTGTTCCTTATCAACTTTCTCTATTTTTTTTCCAATCAATAGCAATGCATTTAAGCTTTCTATTTCTAATGAGCCAATTTGGGGAAATAGTATCTTGTAGGAAATTATCTACATCACCTGGGTTTTCAAATATATTTGTATAGAGGACTACAAAGAAATATTCTGTTTTACATTTTTTCCGTTCCAATGGTCATTTCTGCCTTGTCACTTCTCATTTTTCTTACTGGTGCTTTCTTTTTTCTTTGCTTAATATCTAGTGGTTTATTTTACTAATTTTTTTTTTTTAAGGTTTGCATTTTAGATGTTTTTTTTTTCCCAAATTCTGTGGGTACAAATATTGTTAGGGTTATATATCGTATTTTACTAATTTTTAAAAATCAGGATTTTGTTTTAAAACAGGATTAGAGATGATGTAAAAAAATCAGGATTTTGATTTATCAATTAGATCTACTGTTTTTTATTCTTTACTTCATTTCAGTTTTAATCTTCATTATTTCATTTTCTGTACTTTCATTTAGTTTATTTTTTTAACTAGCTTTTACAATGTTCAGTCATCCTATGCAATAACAAAACATGTCTTTCACCTGAAGGATACTTTTGTGTCTTTCAGGAGTACTCTAAAGCTTTCTTATGTATGTATACATTTCTTGATAAGTTTACTCCTCACTATTTTATCTTTGTTGTTAATATAGATGGAGTTTTCTCTACCATTATATACTCTACCTGATTATTGCTTGTAATATGAAGGCTACTGATTCTATATATTAATTTTATATCATGCTACCATACTGAACTTTTATTATCTGAATTATTTTCTATATTTTACTGCTCTAAATTGATCTCTCTCTTCTAACTGACATCAGCTAATACTTCTAGAGCAATGCTAAATATTTTTAGAAATAGTATGACTTATTCCTGATCTTGGTGTTAAATAAATTAAATCATTCTCTAATACATTTTTAAGGCCTCTGTAGTAACTGCCATTATGGCATTTACCACTCTGAGTTATAATCATCTGTCCTCCCCCATTAGGCTATGAGCTCAAGAGTAAGGGCAGAGTCTTACTCATCTTTGTGTCTACCAGCATCTCACTTCTCAAGAACTGTTGATTGACTCATTTGACATGTGTGTGTCAATAAATCTATGAATAAATATATTTCTAATGTCAATGAATCAGAGGAAAAATGTGTGTTCCCAAATAAGAATCTAGAACTGTAACACCACTCACACCCATTAGGATGGCCATTATCAAAAAAACAGAAAGCAAGTGTTGGTGAGGATGTGGAGAAATTGGATCCCTTGTACATCCCCAAATTTGGAGGATCTAGATTTTATTTAATAAAGCAGAAATTTCCCTACAAGACATAAGAATCGTTTTGTTATTGCATGTCATCACCATTCCTTAACAATTTAAGGTTGCATTAAACATGAGATTCTATACTCTTGTTATAAGGCATGTCTTAACCACGGTGCCCTGGACTAACTAACTGCCTGTG
This sequence comes from Mirza zaza, assembly GCA_008750895.1. Classification (NCBI taxonomy): domain Eukaryota; kingdom Metazoa; phylum Chordata; class Mammalia; order Primates; family Cheirogaleidae; genus Mirza; species Mirza zaza. The sequence continues at coordinate 39,081 of VSMD01069460.1, read as the reverse complement.
ACACATCTATCTTCAGCTGTCTCTCTGCTGCTTCCACATCTGGTTACTTAGCCCACTCCTGTTTTAAGCCTTCTCCTAAAACATGCCCAACACTTAAGGCGCCCATGCTCCCTTTGGCTGACTAAACGTCCTACTATTAAACAATTTAAAACTAAATTTGCATTTCCCTGGTGATTACTGATGTTGAACATTTTTTCATGTTTGTTGGCTATTTGTCTATCTACTTGTAAAAAGCTTCTGTTCATGTCTTTTGTTCACTTTTTAATGGGGTTGGTTTTTTCCTTGCTGATTTGTTTGAGTTCTTTGTAGATTCTGGATCTTAGCCCTTTATCAGATGTACCATTTGCAAATATTTTCTCCCATTCTGTAGGTTTTTTATTTGCTCTGTTGATTATTTCCTCAGCTGTGGAGAAGCTTTTCGATTTAATCGAGTCTCATTTATTTATCTTTGCTGTTGCTATAATTGCTTTTGGGGCCTTAGTCATAAATTCTTTGCCTACGCCACTATTTAGAACAGTTTTTCGTACATTTTCTTCTAGAATTTTTATGGTTTAATGACTTACATTTAAGTCTTTTATCCATCTTGAATTAATTTTTGTGAGTGGTGGGAGACAGGGGTCCTGTTTCATTCTTCTGCATATGGCTATACAATTCTCCCAGAACCATTTATTAAATAGGGTTTCTTTCCCCCAGTGTATACTGTCTGCTTTGTTGAAAATCAATTGGTTATAGGTAGATGGTTTTATATCTGGGGTTCTCTGTTCTGTTCCATTGATCTATGTCTCTATTTTTGTACCAATATAATGCCGTTTTGGTTACTATAGCCTTGTAGTATGGTTTGAAGTCTGCCAATGTGATGCCTTCAGACTTCTTGCTTTTGCTTAAGATTGCTTTGGCTATCCGGGCTCTTCTTTCGTTCCAAATGAAGCATAGAATTACTTTTTCTAGACCTGTGAAATATGCCACTGGTATTTTATGGGGATTGCACTGAATCTTTAAATCACTTTGGGCAGTATGGACAGTTTAACAATCTTGCTTCTACTGATTCATAAGCATGAGGGAAAGGAACAATTAGATACTGTTGATGGGACTGCAAATTAGTACAACCTCTACAGAAAACAGTATGGAGATTTCTCAAATTACTAAAAGTAGACCTACCATTTGATCCAGCAACCTCACTACTACGTATTTACCCAAAGGAAAAGAAGTCACTTGATCCAAAAGACGCCTGTACTCAAATATCTATTGCAGCATAATTTACAACTGCAAAGATATGGAACCAATTCAAGTGCCTATCATTGGTGAGTGGATTAATAAAATGTGGTATATATTAATATATACCATGGAGTACTACTTAGCCATAAAAAGAAATGAATTAGTGTTTTTTGCAGCAATGTAGACAGAGCTGGAGACCATTATCCTAAGTGAAGTATCTCAAGAATGGAAAAACAAACATCAAATGTACTCTCTAATAATTTGGAATGAATTTATGGGCATGCATGGGCAATGAAAGAAGTAAAAATCGTTGAAAATCAAGAAGGGGGAGGGAGGAAGAGGGGAGGAGTAAAAACCTACCTAACAGGTATAATGAACACTATCCAGGTGATAAGCACACTTACAGTCCTGACTAAAGCATTATAAAAAGCTATCCAGATAACAAAAACATTTGTACCCTCTTAATATTTTGAAATTTAAAAAAAATCTCAAAAAATGAAAGAAACAAACAAACACTAAAGCTGCAGAGAGGGAAATTTTCTCTCTCCATCACTCTTAATGGTACTTGGAACCTTCTTCTCTTCTCTACTCCTGCTACTGCTGGAGCTACAAGAGGCTCACTCCTACTCATCAGCTGGCATTGAGGGGAAAATGTTCCTTAGAAGCCAAAGTTAAAACTATTTACAAGGTACACTAATCACTGTCAGTAAAATGGGTTTTTATGGGCTATCTTGGGAACTTTGCCACCATTTATCATGGTGTTTCTATGAGAAAATACATTCTAAGTTTCCAGTAACCAATATAAAAACAAAGTTTGCAACATGGACTATTTTGATAATCGCCCAAAATCTTACCCCAAATTTATTAGACACAATATTTCCAAGAAATCCTATTATTGCAGAAACTTCTATAACCATGTAACATAAACTCTCATTATTAATAGTCAAAGCACTTGCTTTGAAAAACCACACTTAAATTTGTTTCTAAATCCAATTAACATTAAAAACTTCATAAAACCTTCACTAAAAGTCAATAGTTGAAGAAAATGCATAAAAAGTGACTGAATATTAAGGAGAAACACCTGGTGGATAATATTGTTTTTTGATTCATAAAGGAACTCTCCAAAGCAAAACAGGAAAAACGTTTCAAAATTTTTCAAATTTTTCAGAGCTGTGACTAGCAACCCATATAAATTTTCTTTGTAGAATTCTGAAAACTGAAAGCCCACTCATCTATATGTCATGTGACACATTAAAAAGTGATTCATAACTTGAATTGACATTTTGCCCAGATTTTTTAAAAAACACAATAAGCATTGCTAAGCAAGATTTTGCTCAACTCAACTGAACAACAACAACAAAAAAGATATCTGTGAGACAGCACTGCTTTAAGCACCAAGTAAACCAAGTTTTGTATTTGTTTCTCAGAGCCAGAACAACAGATTAATAAAATGAGCCTCAAATAAAAGAATAGAGAATGCTGCTTATGTCCTCTAAACTAGACAAAAATTGTTAAAATTTTTAATAACTTTAGGACTAAAAAGATTTCTTCTTGTAAAAGAATTATGAACTTAGCACTAATCAGGTTTAAATCATGGCTATATGTTCCTAAAGAATCATGATAAATTTAAAGGGGAGGAAAACTTACAGTAATTATCTTTTTGTTGCTACTTTCTTTATATTCACCTTTGTGGAGAATAATATTTTAACTTTTAGCATAAAGAACTCAAAAAGGATCTCAATAGCATTAAAAAAAAAGTGGCCAAATAAAAATCAGACTAAGGGCCGGGCGCGGTGGCTCACTCCTATAATCCTAGCTCTCTGGGAGGCCAAGGTGGGCAGATCATTTGAGCTCAGGAGTTCGTGACCAGCCTGAGCAAGAGCGAGACCCCATCTCTACTATAAACGGAAAGAAATTAATTGGCCAACTAATATATATAGAAAAAAATTAGCCGGGCATGGTGGCGCATGCTTGTAGTCCCAGTTGCTTGGGAGGCTGAGGCAGCAGGATTGCTTGAGCCCAGGAGTTTGAGGTTGCTGTGAGCTAGGCTGACGCCACGGCACTCACTCTAGCCTGGGCAATAAAGCGAGACTCTGTCTCAAAAAAAAAAAAAAAAAAATCAGACTAAGGTCAACACAAAATTATAAAGAGATATATTTTAAGAACTGGCTTTGTTTACTTCTGTATTTGTTTTTGTTTAAGGAGGATATGAAAAATGTTAAACTTGCATGACATAAATTTTTTTTTATTTAATAAACACAGATATTTTAAACAGTCTCTAATTCAAAATTAAGTGGGGAGCTTGGGCCCTGCTGGCTGCCTCTAAAAGCAGAACAAAGAAGCCTGGAGTAATGAATTTCTATTATAGAAAATTTATTACCAATTTATTATACTTGAATACTAACTCTGTAGCAAGAAAACACAGACCAGAATGAAAGCAACAAAAGTGATCAAGCTCAAAGACCCAAGATAGGCCAGGCACAGTGGCTCACACCTGTAATCCCAGCACTCTGGGAGACCAAGGCAGGAGGATTGCTTAACCTCTCAGGAGTTCGAGACCAGCCTGAGCAAAAGCAAGACATTCTCTCTACAAAAAATTAGCTGGGCATCATAGCACACGCCTATTGTCCCAGCTATAAGGGAGGCTGAGGCAAAAGAATCACTTGAGCCCAGGAGCTGGAGGTTGCAGTGAGCTACAATGACACCACTGTACTCTACCCAGAGTGACAGAGCAAGACTCTGTGTCAAAAAAAAAAGAAGAAGAAGAAGAAGAAAGAAAAAGAAAGACCCAAGATAAAATGAATGGCTATCAAGCTAGGACAAGGCAGAAGAGGTATGTGTAAAAAATGCTGCACACAATTATACAAAACCCATAGATTTTCCAAAGCTCATGTTTAAACCGCAAGTTAGTAACTCCTGATATGCACAGTTTTCCAAGGAAGAAATGATTCTCTGGGCTACCATGGCAGAACTGTTGCAGGGTCAACTACATCCCAACAAAGACCAAAAAGTATCCATTTGAAACACAGAATCAATCATTCCTTCTATAAAGCATATACCCAGAAATAACAGAATCAAAGCTGATTTTTTTTAAATCTCTCAAAATAACAATGTCCTGTGGAAATACACTGACATTTAGATTCTTTTTAAGGAACTAAAAGCTCTATGGGAAAGTAAGATAATGGGCCCTGTAGGGTCACGGAATTATTTTATAAAGCCAGAAAACAACACTACAAGAAGCACTATTTATTCTCACCAACTTACAGATGAGTTAACTGAGAATTAGAAGGTTGAATAACTTGCTCCACACAGCTATGATTCCTACTCAGAGTCTGTACTTGTAACTAGACTATACCACTTTCAATATAATAAAGGTTAACCATTATGATAACAACTACAGCACAGAAGCAGAAGCTGAAAAATTAACAGGTACATCATTTTGTCCTCAAATGATGTGACGAGATAAATATTATTTTATCCCCTAGTTAAACATTTATAATGTTTTTGGTCAAATGCTTGAGAGGCAAAAATCTGATGCTTTCTTAGCAACATTTTTAATTACAAATAAAATGGAATATTACAAAATGTATTTTTTAGATCAACTCTACTGAGGTAAAATTTACATAACATGAAGTATATCTATTTTAGGCCCATAGTTTGATGAATTTTGACATACACCTGTGTTAATGATCACCAAAATCAAAACACAGAACATTTCTACCATCTGAGAAAGATTCCTTGTATACAAAATCCCCACCCCCAAATCTAGGCAATCAATGAATTTCTGTCTCTATGGACTAGTTTTGCCTATTCTAGAATTCCACAAAAATAGAATTTTATGCTAGATACACTAGGTATCTGACTTCTTTTACGCAGGATATTTCTGAGATTCATGCATATTGCTACATGGATCAGGAGTTTTACTGCTGAATGATATTCTAAGCCATGGTTATATTAAAATTTAACCACCTCCCTGGTGGTAGATGTTTGGGTTTTTTCTGGTGTAGGGCTATTATAAAGAAAAATGCTATAAACATTCATGTTCAAGTCTTTGAATGGCCATATATTTTCGTTTGTTTTAGGTAAATACCAGGCATGGAAATGCTGAGTGGTATGGTAAGTACTACATGTTTAACTTCAAAAGAAAGTGATAAACTCTGACAAAGTGGTTGCACCATTTTATATTCCCAGCAGCCATGTATGAGAGTTCCAGTTGCCCTACCATGACATTTAGTGTCAGTCTTTTTAAATATTATCTATGGTTTTAATTTCCATTTCCCTGATGACTAATGATTTTGAACTTTTTATGTGTTTATTAACCATTCTTATCTCTAGTGTCTATTCAAATATTTTGCCCATTTTTGTCTTATTATTAAGTTGTAGGTATTCCTTCATATATTCTGGAAACAAGTTATCTTTCAAACATAGGTACTGCAAATGTTTTCTTCCAATATATGTCTTGCTTTTTCATTTTTTAATCAGTGACTTTAAAATTTAAACCAAAAGTTTGAATTTTTGTGATTTTGTAATTCAAGTTTTATGTGTTCTAAGAAATCTTTGCCTATCTCCAAAGCAGCAAAGTATTTTCTTCTAGAAGTTTTACAGCTTTAACTATTACATTTAGGTCTATGACCCATTTCTAATTAATTTTTTTGTCTGTGGTGTGAAGTAAAGGTTGAGCTTCTTTTTTTTCTGTCTGAATATCCAATTATTTTACCACTATTTGTTGGAAAGAATATCCTTTCCCCATAAGCACCTTGACTGAAGTTAATTTTGAAAGAATTAAACTGACCATATACAGATGGATCTACTTTTTGCCTCCATATTCCAGAGATCAGCAAACTTCTGTGAAAGGCCAGACAGCAAATATTTTGGACTTTGCAGACCATATGATCTCTATCATATCCACTACTATGTTGTTGTAGCACAAAAGCAGCTATAGACAATAAACAAACAAGTGACTGCAGCTGCGTTCCAATGAAATTTTATTGACACGCACTAAAATTTCACTTTCATCTAAATTTCATGTGTTATGAAATATTATGCTTCTTTTGATATTTTTCCAATTACTTAAAAACATAAAAACTATTCTTAGCTTGCAGGCCATACAAAAATAGGCAAGCTAGATGTGGCCTATGGGCCACAGTTTGCCAACCTCTGTTCTACTCTGTTCAGATTCATGTATCTGTCCCTATGTGAATATTCCACTTTCTTGACTATTGTAGCTTTATAGCAAATCCTGAAGTCAGGATGTGTGAGCTCTTCAACTTCTTTCTTTTCAAAATTGTTTTGGCTATTGTAGGTCCTTTGCATCTCTGCATAATATCAGCATTACTTATTAATTTTACAAAAAAACCTGTTAGGATTTTCTTTAGATTTGCATTATATCTTCAAATTAACTTTTAGAGAATTAACATCTTAATAATATTGAGTCTTCTTTAATTTATCTGAGCAATATTTTATAGCTTTCAGTATACATGGTATACACATATTTTATTAAATTTATCTCTGAATATGATGTGTTTTATGTATTTTAATTCTCTAGTTGTTCATAACTATTAAGTAGCTCTTCAGCTATTAGAATAAGTAAGATTTTTTCGTTTTTGTTTTTATTTCCTAGAATTTTCTACATACAGGATCATGGTGTCTATAAATAAAGTTTTATATCTTCTTTTCCAGTATTTCCCCCCATTTATTTCTTCTTCTTATTGCACTTGCTAGAACTCAAGTAAAATATTGAATACAAATGATAACCATATATATCACTTGCCTTGTTCCTGATCTTCTAAGTATTCAGGCTTTCGCCATAAGCATAATGTTATCTAGAGGTTATTTATAGAAGCCCGTTATCAAATTAAAGTAGTTCTCTTCCATTCCTAGTCTGCTAGATCTGTATCATGAAAGAGAGCTGATATTTGTCAAATGCTTTTTCTGTATCTGATGAAATGCACATATGGTCGTTCTCCTTTATTCTGTTAATTTGGTTAATTACTTTGATTACTGAATACTAAACCCGTCTTGCTTTCCTAGAATAAACTCCATGATGCATTATGTTATTTAAATTTTGCTGAATTTAATTTTCTAATATTTATTAAGGATTTTTATATCTGGGATCAAGAGGGATAAGATCTGAAGTTCACTATTCTTCATCCTTGCTTTGGTAATTTGTTCAAATTCTTGTCTCTGGTTTGTGAGAGGTTTTAAAAGGCAATGTATTTTTAATGTATCTTTGTTATGGGTTTAGATTTATTTCCCCCAAATAAAAAAATCACTAACAATATAATCTTATGTGAAAATACAAGAAAATATTTAAGATTTTATCTTAAAAACTATCTTTCAGTTCTACATCTATTCTATAAAGTGATACCCTCATGAAGAAGTGTCATTTTTATGAGTTCTGACATATATTCCATGTGTAAAAAATATGATAAAAGAGAAAGAATTCCCCAAACCAAGGCATGTAGTATAAAAAAGGCAAAATTATATATAACTATTATAACAAATTCCTGCTTTTCACTACTTCATGCTTATTTCATTTATCCAAGCTTTAATGTATATACTTGACTGACTTTTTCCTATTACTTTGAACCATATGAAACTGACATATTTATAGGTCAAAGAAAGGTCAAATATTGGCAGTTTTACATGGTTTAGCATCTCATTTTATCAGGTAACCATGGCTTTCGAATAGTAACCAAAGTGAACTCACTCAGTCTACAAGTTGTTTTATCAATACACAAGCACCATCTGGTGGCAGAAACCAAAATTGTAGGTTTATACTGTTTATATTACTGCTGGCACAAATTCTTCAGTATCCCTAGGGGATTGGCTCCAAGGGCCACTTGCCCCTGCAGATACCAAAATCCATGGATGTTCAAGTCCCTTATGTAAAATGATATAGTACCATTTGCATATAATCTACCCAGATCCTCATGTACACGTTAAATCATTTCTAGATTACTTGTAACATCTCATACAATATAAATACTATGTGTTTCCCCGAAAATAAGACCTACCCATAAAATAAGCCCTAGCAGGATTTCTAAGCATTTGCGCAACAGAAGCCCTACCCTGAAAATCAGACCTAGTGATGGGCGTGGCTACGCAACGTATCTGCACAAGGCACGCATTTCGTCTCGTAGAGCGGTAAAGACAAGTGGCCCTTCTCATCTGCCCCATCGTGACAGCTACTATCCCAGAGGTAACCCGGAAAGGTGCGGGCAGCCCCACCAACAATGTTGGCTCCCCCTGTCAGGTCCCGGCCATCCTGTGTATGTTGCAAGCTGAAGCTTTGAGAGGAAAATAACACATCCCCTGAAAATAAGCCCTAGGGTTTGTTTTCTTGAGGAAAAATAAATATAAGACCCTGTCTTATTTTCAGGGAAACACGGTATGTAATTGTTATACTGCATTGTTGAAGGAATCATGACAAGGAAAAAAGTCTGTACAAGTTAAGTATAAATATTGCAACAATCCTTTTTTTCCAAATATTTTCAATCCATGGTTGGTTGGATCCACGGATGCAGAACCCATGGATACGAAAGGTTAACAATACATTCAATATTTCTCAAATATTCTACTTTCCAATACGCTTTCTAAAAGGGCATTACAAATTAGTGAAGAACCCTTGTATTGACAGTTTGAACAATCTCAAAATAAACAGCACGCCAACATCACGACACTGAGCAACAATTCATCAGCCTACATAACATAAACTTTGGAATATAATATGCAAAGTATTTTCATAAATCAGAATCTTGGTCATTTCTAATTTTACTGATAATTAACATAATGAAATAAAGTCAGTATGGATACTTCAAAAAAAACAACTTTCACCCTAACAAATTTCCACTGACAGCCATCACTATTTGTAAAATTCTTTCCCAAAGTCTCACAGATTTACTTTCCAGGGCTACAGAGGAAGACCAAGAAGTTCTCACTGTAATGGAAATGATTTTCCCACAGAATCTTTGCCTTTGGGAAACCATTCTATAAAATAATTGTGCTCTTCTTAGTAGTTTAAATGAGGACTTCTCCAGGCTGGGCACATAACTCAGGCTTGGCCAATTAAAGTATCTCCCTACCATAACCCCAGTCTGAATGATGAATTCCAGGATGGAAAGTCTACTCAAAGTATTTCTGCGGTTTTCCTAAGAACTATCAAAAAAAAAAAAAAACTTGCCCCTTCATCAGCATAAGAAGCCTACAGACTATGTGTTATATAAGATTCAGCAAATGGAGTCAGCTTCTCTGAAAATAAAGTCAGGCAGAAGAAAAATGAAACAAGAGCTAGAAAAACAGAAATGGAAAATGAGAAAGAACAACGCTAAAGCCTTACATCGAACCATGCCTCAAGATCTCCCCAAGAGACTTTCCAGTTACACAGGCCAAAAAATTCCCATTTTCATACAATCTAGTTTAAGTTGTGGCCCTTTGGAAACCTGCATCAGCTGACCAAGGGGCTTGTTGGCCACTTGCCAAGCAATAACACCTTGTGCGAATATACAACATTGATAAACTATCTGCAGGAGGCCTGATTTCAGCCATTCTATTCCTTGAGATAATGTATAAATTTTTTTACAACAAAGATAGGAGAAAAAAGCATAAAATTTTCTTCAATCTTTACCTTGTACTTTGTCACACGAATTTTTATATGCATTCTACTTTATATGTTAGTGAACAGTGCCTCAAATGAGAAAGAAAAGGATGCAACTGGATGTATTCATTGTCAAACATCTTGGGTATAATAAAAGGAGAAAAGTACTTCGGATTCCAGGTCACATCCAGAGTTTGCTCATGGATAAATGTTTTTTCTCCACCCATCATGAAACAGAGCAGAGGAAAAAAATTAGTTCTTTTAGACCCTGAATGAGTTCATATAAAGAAACCCCATCAGTAAAGAACAGGGGAAGGTGAGGGAGCATGGATAATACCTATTATTTAATATTATTTTAAGTAGAAAATAAGCGGATCTTTTCAAAAATCCCTATAAATGATGTTTCTTGACTTCTTAACCTTTCATTCCCTGTCTTAAGAAGCTGATTAATATGGACTCTGACAAAGAGAAGAAAGTCTCACACCTTTGGCTCTAAATTCCCAATAATACATTCAAAGTGTTGTCATCTATAAATTAAGATCAAGTGTAGAACCATAATTTTCACAGCCTAATGAGTAACAGTTATGTTTACTCTTTTGTGAGCAGAGCTTTTAAGTTGAAACATGGCTTTTACTTCCCTATATTCTTAAATTTACCCTTTTTGTAATCTGAAAAATTTGTAAAGGCTCTCTAAAAATTTGAAGGGAAAGTTCGCTTTATCCGTTAATGGGAATGGCCTAAGGCACATCCTTTATTTATGACTATGAAGAAGTCATAAATAAAATTCTTACACCCCTCATGACAACCATGGAATTAGATATTGGAACTAGAAATTGCTAACAAAGGAAAAATGTCAACATTCTTAACAGAAACTCTAGAAAAGAAAAAAAAAAGTCAAAGCAAACCACATGACCCCTGTCACCTCTGATTTCATGTATCAACTCCTCTCCCCTTGGTTCACTCTGTTCTAGCCACACTGGCCTCCTGGTGGAGGCATCCACGTGCCAGGCACACTCTGCCTCAGGCGCTTTGGACTTGCTTCTTGAGTCTGGAACACTCTCTCTCTTGATATTCACACTGTTTTTTCCTCTCTTCCTTTAGGTCTCTATCAAAAGGAACCTTCTCAGTGACTAACCACCTCTTACTGACTGACTGCCCCCCTACAAGAACATGAGCTCCATAAGGACAAAGATTACTGTCTGATTTTTTCATATAAATTAATAAATTCACTGATCGAAACTCCAGTAAAATTTCAATAAAGGAACGTGGATACAAAATGTCAAATACAATAAATGTTAAAACAATATTCATGAATCTATTCATTACAGTACATTAAAAATAAAATATCTTGCAAGTATAAAATAGACTAGGTATCCTTACTCAGGTGACTAAATACATCTATTGTACTGATGTGGGCAACTAGCTTTATTTATATTAAGGAGCCTCAGACTAAAGATAAAGGCAATGGGAATATTATACAGAAAAGGAAAGTAAAGCAACCATAAGAGAAATGTTATGTCTCTCATGCCTCCTATGTGGTGTGGATGCCAAGCTGAGGGCTGGGAAACCTGCCAATGGATACTCCACAATACAGAAGAAGAAGGCAATGGAAAAATATACCAGGGGAGACAAGAATAGCTAAAAGTTTAGGCCAGTTTAGCAAGGGGAAGACGGTAGATACTCTCTGGAAGCATTATCTGAGAGGGAAAAAATGGACTAGAAGTCACCAACTGTAGATTTCAGCACCTGGGGTACAAAGGACAGGACCACAAAGAGTCAAGGAACTAAAGGACAATACAAGATACCCATAAGGGGTGAGGGCTTCTCCGTACCTAGCTTACAGTAAACTTCCCCAGGTACACCTGGGAAGAAAGTGAGGAGGGGCAGAAGTCTAAGAGAGAGAGACTCTAAACAGTAACACACTTAAAGGAACTATTTACAATTTGAGTGAGACTAAATTTTAAATGGATAGGATTAAAAGTAATTTTTCCACTACCAAGCAAGATACCAAAAAGTATCAGATTATATACAGATTAAACAAATATCTTCTCTGAGCTGTAATATCAGTAAATATACAGAAACACAAAAGCATCAGCAAATATCTGATGTGGGAAAGAACTACTTAGGCATAAAAGAAAGAGAAATAAGAAAAAAAAATCAATAGATTGGACCATATAACATTATAAATTATAGTACATTAAAAACAAACTCAAAATTAAAAGCCTAATTTTTAAAAGCAGGAAAATTACAACAAATAAAATAGAATGAACGTGAATATGCTCAACATATAAACATTTAGAAGCATTTAGTCAAGCAATGCAATAAAAATTAGCAAACTAAAACAGACAAATCAAAAACAATAATAAACATCTGAAAAACTGTTCAGCCTCACTAGCAGTTAATAAATTTGAACTTTAAAAAAATACTACTTTTTAACTATCAATTTTTTAAACTCTATTGTCAGAGTTGAATAAGCATTCTCATATAAGAAATTATTACAAACTTTAATGTAATTGGGTAATACATTATTCTCTCTAATCTCAATGTTCCCCTTATAGTAATCTATTTTAAGGAAATAATCAATGATGTGAGCAAAAATTTGTATATAAAGAATGTTTACTGCAGTATTCTTTATATTAGCCAAAAAAGGGGAGAAAGGACAATCTACATAATAAAAATAGGCATATGTTTATTAATATACCTTATGAGACCATATGAAGCATTATATAGCCATCAAAAATATTTCTCATAAAGATATGACAAATGGTCACTATATTAAATGGGAAAAGGGTATCATATTGCATATACAGGATATACAAATTATGGTATATTCACAGAAAAGAACACTATTCAGCAACTTAAAAAAAAGACAAATCCCAGATATAAACAACATGGATGAGTCTCAAAACAAACAAAACAAGAAAACCATTATACAAAGTGAAAGAAGCCACACACAAAATAAATACTATATGAGTCTATTTATACAAAATTCAACAATAGGTAAAACTAAACTATGATGACAAAATAGTGGTTCCTTCTGGGAGGAGGATGTGTCAATGACAAAGAGGTCTGAGGAAACTCTCAGGGGTGATGAGAATGTCTGTATCTTAATCTGAGTAGTGATCGCATGAGAATATACACAGGTAAAAAGTCATCAAATAAAGTATAAATACATACATATAAATAATAAAATAAAAACCATCAAGATGTACACAAGATTTGTGCATTTTACTGTACGTATATTGTATCTTCATAAAGTACTACAGAAACTGCACATAAAGGACAACTTCAATTTGGTTAAATATATTTATATGCAAAGAAAAAAGAATGTAAAGTACATTAAAATAGTAAAGGTGGCTGATTCTGGGACTGCAAATTACTTATGTATTTTTTTTAACCTTTCTGCATTTTCCATATTCTCTATGATGAGTTTTATATGATTTTATATGACTTTTATGATCAGAAAAAAATATAAACACTAAACTTTATTTTGAAACTTCTGTCATGCTTGTAAAAGAAAATTCTGTTACACTGATAACTACCACAAAATCATGCAGTGTGCAGAAGGCTTAGTAAATTGTTCTTCCCTCCAATAAATTTCCTATAAATTACAAACACTCATGTGTTTAGACAAATCAAGAAAAACACTGAGGTCTGCTTGGTGAATGAATAAGAAAGTCAGCTGGGAAGTCAGCACTATAAACTGCAGAGTAATTTTACAACTTGGTCCTGCCTGCAACAAATATAGGGCCCTCATGACTCAATAAAAACTAGTTCCCAAATACTGTGAGGTTTTTAAAAATGTATTATTTTAAATACTCCTTGTCAGCGTGATTTATCTAAATTCCATGAAAAATGCCCAAGATCAATGTTTTTTACAAAGAAAATAACCCTCTAAGTTTCAGAGACTTTTATAATATGCATAAAATAATAAATAAGAGCAAAACCAAAGAAGACATACAAACCTCTGATTGTACATGCCCCGAAAGTTGTAATTAGCTCTATAATTTGGGAATGGCTTTGGATCTAATGGCCTGTAGATGGCAGGCTCTCCCCTTTTCATAGCAAGCCCATTCAGTTCCACAGTTGGAGTTATACTACCTGTTTAAAAAAAATATTAAAAGCACACAAGTGAAATATTTCCACAATAAATCATGCAAGCTATATTTATACTACATTTAGTTACCATGGAGGAGGGTGAAAGTGGATGGTCCATCTGTATGATTTTCTTAGGAAGTGCATAAACCAAGTAAAAAAACAAGAAAATAGTTTCTAACAAAATCTCTGGGGTTGTGCAACATTTTCTATACATGAATAACCAAAAATTCAAATATGTAGTCATACTATTAAAATGAAGTAAACAGAGATTCTTAGATTTCTAAGTTTGGATATTATTTTTAATAGTACTGAACTTCAACAATACTTACCCCAGAAAGCTTGCAGGTATTTAATCATTAAAACATTACTTGTGAATATTTTTATTTATACTTTTGTAATCAAATAACTAAGCATTTGCAATGAATTCAGCGTCATCAGTGGTTCTTGGATTTGTCTAACAAAAAAATTTTTTGGAGTTTTTTTTTTTATAAACAACAAGACAAAGTAAATATAAATGATGCTCTTTGTTGACAATATTTCCTGAAACTAAAATGTCATCTATTCCTAGCAAATCTTAAAAGATATGTACAAGCAGCACTATCAATAAAAGCAAGACTGGAAATAACCTAAACAACCATCAATGTGGCAACCAGTTATATAAATGTCCATCCCATAAAATATAAAACTACTATAAAAATTGAAGAATACATACATTGCTACATTGCTTTTTTTTCCCCTTTAACTTAATGATATACCTTGGAGGTTACACCTTAGCAGTGTAGGGTATATTGTTAAATGAAAAAAAGCAAGGTATCAAATAGTGTATATTTTACATTATCTTCTAAGAAAGATAAAAATACAAATGTAAATACATACTTATTTTTTTAAAGAATAAATCTAAAACCAAAAAAGAAAAACAATTACTTATAGGGAGAAGGCACAAACAGGAGAAAATGGAAGTTGAACACTGTTTTATCGATTTTTTTTTCAAAACATGAACATTTTTACACAATTATAAAAAATAAAATTCCATCAAAATGGGAGGGTATAATGCCTTAAATCAAAAGAAAAGGTAAAACTCAATCTAATCATGAACTGAACTGGTAAATTAACCACAAAGAGAACTATTTCAAATGATTTTAAACACTATAAAATACCCATAATGAGATCCTAACGAGGATTTTTAAAAAAAGAAATCTTAACTATTTTCAGTAACACACATTGTTAGTAACATGATTTTAACTAGTAAGATGCTTTTGTTTAATTCAAACAAAATTAAATCAAAATGAGGAGAAAGTAATCTCTAAAAAGAAAACAAAGTAACTAAAAGCTAATAGTGAATCAAATCGGTGGCCTTAATCATACACAGAATAATTATTTCAAATGACTTTAAAACACAGTAAAATACCTACATATCCTGAAGAAAACAAAATCTGCAAAGAAACCGTAAACTGTTCTCAGTACTATCATGCTGTTAGTAATACTGGGTTCCTTATTATGAAATTATATATATATGGATTTGTATGAGCCAATAGTGAGAAAAAAATTATATATAGATATTAAACAGATTAAAGAAAATAATTAATGTTAGAAACCAAGATTTTTAGCATATACAGATGAATATAAAATCAAATACATTAAGTAAAACCCTGTAGTCCTAAATTTGAATTGAAAATATCAGTATGAATTCATAATTTTTTTCTCTTTAAAAAGAGTACAATATTTCCTAGCTCAATCCACTTAAGGGACATAAAAGCAATGACTAATACATTAGCAATGAAGACAGCCAGGATTCAAGAGTTTGACTTATAATTATCAATTCCCAATTTTAAAAAAACAATGTTTCTTGGGGAAACAGCTGATTCCAGATCTGGGCACGATATTGATAAATAATGGGAAAGAACCAAGCAATTATCTTGCCTTTACTGAATAAACTATATACTCAGAGAAAACAGATGATGAGGAAAAAGTTCTTCATCTATTACCTAGAAGAATTCCAGCTATCAAATGCAAAAGGAATGCCCCCCCCCCAAAATCACCATTTTGCAACTCCTGATTAAAATAATGGATCTTCTAAGGCAATGAGCATCTGCACGCTGCTACAACCACTAGGTCAAATGTTGAAAGGGAACTTGATAATGAATGAAGGCTAATGAAAACTGAACCCACTGATCAATTTTAAAAATAAGAGATAAGAAATCAAGTGCCCCTGGGCGCGGTGGCTCACGCCTGTAATCCTAGCTCTCTGGGAGGCTGAGGTGGGCGGATCGTTTGAGCTCAGGAGTTCGAGACCAGCCTGAGCAAGAGCAAGACCCCATCTCTACTATAAATAGAAAGAAATTAATTGGCCAACTAATATATATAGAAAACATTAGCCGGGCATGGTGGCACATGCCTGTAGTCCCAGCTACTTGGGAGGCTGAGGCAGCAGGATTGCTTGAGCCCAGGAGTTTGAGGTTGCTGTGAGCTAGGCTGACGCCATGGCACTCACTCTAGCCTGGGCAATAAAGTGAGACTCTGTCTCAAAAAAAAAAAAAGAAAAAAAAGACATCAAGTGCCTTCTGTTGTCATGTACTAGGATGCTGACAAAACTACTTATAAAAGTCTTGCCAAAAAATTCAAACCTAACTCTAACTGGGTTATCAGTTTACAAGAAATACAGAGGATAGACAAATAGGCCATACAACACCACAGGTATACACTCAGCAAAACCAAGAATGTGAAAATTCTACAGGACGAATTACCTGTTTTCTTCAATAAATAATCTATATTGAGAAATAAAAGATGGAAAAGGATTCTATATCTTAAAAGAAACTAAAGAGATATTATCAACCAAATGCAATAAATGCTCCTTGTTTCAATCTTTATTTGAATAAACCAACAATGAAAAAATTTAATATTAAGAAATTATTGTTTTGTATGTTGGATAATGATATCGTGGTTAGTTTTTTAAGAACTCTTATCTTAAAATTCAGTATGTATCTTAAAGATACATTTATGGATGAAGTGATACATCTGAGATTTGCTTCAAAATAATCCAGGTGGACAGATGAGAAACAAGATTGGACAGTGGTCCTCTGTTGATAATTGTTGAAGCTGGGGATGAGTACAGGCGGTGTTCACTATCTTATTCTCTCTACTTTTGTAAAAGTTTGGAAAATTCCATAATAAAAAAATATAAAATGTAAAATTGTATCAAGCTATTTTAAGCGCCAAGAGGTTATTTAGTAAAACATATGTAAATATGTTCTAACAAATCACAAAATAAATATAAAGCTTTTACAGAGGGCAAAGTTCACTGTAAATTCTGTAGTCTTTCATTTGAATTATGTGTTCATACCATATGTTTAAGACTCCACTCATTACATACAAAAGTGAGTTCACTTAATATAAGAGAAATTGGGGCTGGCATAAAGAACCAGCCAAGGGATGATAGAGCCTGACACAAATGCACAATTGGCATCGAGGTTACAAGCAATCCATCAAGAGGCAATAAACCACTTGTCTCATTTCTAAAGAATTAATGTGAAACTAATGAAGAGTATAATAAGAATAGGAACTAAATCATGGTTAAGAAGAAGGGAAAGCAAGAAATAAAGGGGAATGAGGAAGAGGAAAGGAAAAAGATAAGAACAGCAAAGAAAATTAATCTAATGAATGGTAAATCCAATTAGTCCAAATCCCTAATTTAATACATATGTTTATGGCAAAGAATAAGAAAGTCAAGCATAAAGGGATTCTCTTTTCTTTCTTACAGCATTTTACTGAGAGGTAAGTTAAATGCGCACAAATCTTAAGCATACAGAGCTCAATGAAATATTAATATAAATACTCATGAGCACCACTCAGGTCAAGATATGAACCTTTCCATCACCCAGAAAGTTTCTACAGCTTCTTTCCAGTCAATACCCATCTCCCCAAGCTACCCATTCTGACTTCTGTCAGCATAGACTAGTTTGCCTATTCTGAGTATATACTATTTCCTATCTTCTTTCTTTCCCTCTACATAATAATTTTGTTGGATATCTCAGTATTTTAAGCTTTTATAAATCACTGAATAGTATTCCACTGAACGAAAACACCACAACTTATTTATTCTGCTGCTGGTAGAATATCCGTATTGTTTCCAGTTTGGAGCTATTATGTATAAAGCTACCTTGAACATTTTTTAATAAGTCTTTTAGTAAACACATATACTCATTTCTCTTGGGTATAGGCCTAGCAGTGGAACTGCAAGAGTCGTAAAGTAGGTTTATGTTTAACTTTATTAGAATTGTCTGACAGTTTTCCAAAGATTTTTTTTAACACCAAAGAGTAGTTTATGCCTTTAAAAGTTTAAATTTTAAATTTCATAAAGATCTCAGTGTAATAATTAACACGTTAATCAGCTGCACAAAATCTGTGTCACTTTGAATTCTACTTTGCAAAAATCATATAGTCACAAACAGTGTAAAATTCAAATGGGGAAAAAAAGGAAAACAAAAAGCTTGAAAGATCTTATCCTTTAAGTAAGATAATAAGGAACCTAAAGTGCTTGATAATCACCAGTGAGGTGATCTGAATGCACTGGTGAGGTACACTATGCCTGCCACTCATACCATAGATTAGATTTTAAAATATGTAAAAGTGTTATATTCATATAATTTAAATAAATAACCTTATATAAATTCCACATTTGAAAGTAAGACTACAGTATACTGTCTTCACAGAAATGTTATAAACTGGTCTTTGTGAAGGAAAGTAGAAGAGAAGCAGAAAAGTACAAACCACATCGAAAGGTTTCAACTACTAGAACAAAGTATCCCCATCTCTTTCATATAAAACTAAACTGACACCCCCACACGTGCACACTTTAGTTATCCACGCAGTAATGTTTCCACAAAAAAACATTTACAGAGTAATTTCAAACTATGAGATGCCTCCAGGTAACACTAAGTAGTATGTACTGTCTGCAGTGTGTGAGAGTTGGACTCAGGTTTCATAAAGATAATCATCACACAGGACTCCCTGTATATTAAAAGATTATAGTTGAAACTGGAAACACATCATCAATTTTTAATGGTTCTTAGATATACTAAAGGAAATTTCTACATTTATCAGTGATACATATAAAAAGGCTAATTAATTAGGTGTACAAATGTATGTATTAACAGTTTTGTATTCCTATATGTAGCAGGTGAAAGAAAAATGCCATAACTAGTTTTCAAGGAGCAACATAATACTAACACTTGAAACTGCTTTGTAGGGCCAGGCACAGTGTCTCACACCTGTAATCCTAGCACTCTGGGAGGCCGAGGCGGGTGGATTGCTCGAGGTCAAGAGTTCGAGACCAGCCTGAGCAAGAGCGAGACCCCGTCTCTACTATAAATAGAAAGAAATTAATTGGCCAACTAATAGATATAGAAAAAATTAGCCGGGCATGGTGACGCATGCCTGTAGTCCCAACTACTGGGGAGGCTGAGGCAGGAGGATTGCTTGAGCCCAGGAGTTTGAGGTTGCTGTGAGGTAGGCTGACACCATGGCGCTCACTCTAGCCTGGGCAACAAAGCGAGACTCTGTCTCAAAAAGAAAAAAAAAAAAGAAACTGCTTTGTAGGAAGTTAGAAAAATCCCTGGAAAATAGCAGTCACTCAATAAATATTTGTTGAATAAATGAAATGATTAATTCTTAATCATTTCAATTAATTTCTCCAGGACTCCATGGAGAAATGACTGGCTATAGGGCTGGGGCAAAGAAAATACAAGATGACCTGGGAATATATGATTATGCCAGAAAGTTAGAAGTGTCCAGAGAATGATGGAAAAATATAAGAAAGACACAGGAGTCAGAGTGGAGGGGCCATACCACTGGCCAAACCTGGGATGATCTGAGCATCAAAATAGCTAATGATAGTAACAGATTATAAACCTATAAATAGAATAGAAATCCAAGAGTCTACAAATGATGAAAATAAAAAACTAAAACAATGAAAGAAAAAAGAAAGCTCTACCTTTAGGTACCATGCCAACTAACAAATCTACATAGAATATTGGAATTAAAACATCACCCCATTGGCAACCTTCAGGGTCATAATGGATTCTGACAAGATTTATCAATAAATGCTAAATCTAGAAATTGAAAGAAAGTTGGATGAAGAAAGGAAAAGAGCATATATATATATTTATGTATAGTCTCAAAGTATCTCCTCAGAAAATACTATTTAATATTAATAATTACCATTTAATAACAAAACATTCTTTTTTTTTTTTTTTTTTGAGACAGAATCTCGCTTTGTTGCCCAGGCTAGAGTGAGTGCCATGGTGTCAGCCTAGCTCACAGCAACCTCAAACTCCTGGGCTCAAGCAATCCTCCTGCCTCAGCCTCCCGAGTAGCTGGGACTACAGGTATGCACCACCATGCCCGGCTAATTTTTTCTATATATATTAGTTGGCCAATTAATTTCTTTCTATTTATAGTAGAGACGGGGTCTCACTCTTGCTCAGGCTGGTTTCGAACTCCTGACCTGGAGCAATCTGCCCGCCTTGGCCTCCCAGAGTGCTAGGATTACAGGCGTGAGCCACCACGCCCAGCCCACAAAACCTTCTTATTAATTAACTTTACAGAAGAGAAGCCTGGCATATTCTTCACTATATGACAAAAGTCATCACTAATGACAAATCAATATCAGTGTCTCCTGATATGAAACATTAAAGATGAATCCAGGTCATTTCTGTGGTATTCATGCTAAAAATGCATAAATTATGCAGAAACACTAGACAAACTCAATTGAGGAGACCAAAGTATGTGGTCCTGTACTCTTCACAAATGTAATGGTCATAAAAGGTAAGAAAGACTAAGGAACTGTTCCAGATGAAGTAGAACAAAGAGAAATAAGTATATGTAACACAAGATTTTGATTAGATCCTCAATCTATAAAGGACTTTATTGGGACAGCCAGTGAGATGAGAAAAGAGTCTATAGATTAAATGGTAATGCCAATCAATTTTAACTTCCTGATAGGAGAGTGCCCATGCACTTAGGAAATACACACTGAAGTACTAAGGAGTAATGAGACACCGTATCTACAATTTATTCCCAAATGGCTCAGATATGCTAACAATGAGGAATCTGGGTGAAGGATACATGGGAGCTCTATGTACTATTTCTATAAATTTTATATAAATTTGAAATTAATTCCATAGTTAAAACAATAAAAGAGAGGAGAAAGCAAAATAGTTTCATAATATATTCTTAATTAACTGGAAGATCTACCATTCTGTAAACCCCTCTCTGGGCTATAACTACTATTTAAGACCCAGAGTAATGTTTCCCCCTCCACAGACCCCTTGCTTATCAATAGTGAGTTACAGTCACATGGTTTACAACAAAGGGACCTCTACACTGCAGAGAGGAATGGACTGTCTTTTCAACAAATGGTGCTGGGTTAACTGAAATGTCCACATATTAAAAAAAAAAGAGGAAAAATCTTGAACTCTTGACTCTACCTCACATCAGACATAAAACTCAATTTTTGACAGACTACAGATGTAAATTAAAAAGGTAAAATAATAGAGCTTCTAGAAATAATAGGAAGTTATCTTCATAATCTGTGGGAGACAAAGATGTCTTAATAGTATTCAAAAAAGTACTAACCTTAAAGGAAAAGACTAATAAATTAGCATTCGTTCAAATAAAGAATTTTCTATTCATCAAAATGCACAATTAAGAGTATAGAAAGATATTTGCAATACACATATGTGACAAGGATATGAATCCAGAATATGTAAGAAGCTTACAAGTCAATACAAAATAGAAAAAATCTTAAAACCAGACAATGCAGTTTCTTTATGCGGGAAAAATATTCCAACTGGTCCTTTATAACAGAAGCTAGCCTAATGCCAACAGGTATGTGAAAAGATGCCCACCTTCATTAATTATTAGGGAAATGCAAATTAAAACCACAATGAATTACTATTATACCCCTCAGCAGAATAGCTAAAATTTTGAAAGCTGAAGATACCAAATGTTGATGAGGATGTGGAGACCTCTCATATATTGCCGGTAGGAGGATATACTGATTTTGACATTGTGTATTAATAATGACCACATTCATAACCAATGACCCGACAGTTCCAATCCTAAGTATATTCCCAACAGAAATGTATACATATAGGAATGTTCACAGTAGTATTATTTCTAATAGCCCCAAACTGGAAACAATCCAAATATGTATCAATAGTATAATAAGTATGGTATATTCGTGCACTGGAATACTATACAGAAATATTAAATATAACACGTGAATTTCACAAACATAATATCAAGAAAAACAAGCTATCACAAGAGTTCACTATATGATTCCAACAAACAGGCACAAATAATCTGACAGAAATCAGAATAGTGGTTTCCTCTTTGAGTTGTTTCATCAATGGAAGAGGTCATGAGGGGGGATTCTGAGTACTGGTAAAGCCTGTGATAAAGTGTTCACAGTGTAAAAATTCATCAAGCTATACAACTGTAATGTGTGCACTTGTCTGAATGTAATACTATATTTGAAAAGTTTACCCCCAAAAATCTATTCATTCCCTCAGCTCACTGCAACATTTGACAGTGGAAATTCTTATCTCCACTAGACTTTCAGGTGCTCTCCTGTTTCCCTCCTCTGAAACTTTTGCTGATTTGCTTCCTGCTATAATCCTCTAAATGTGGACATGACCCAGAGCTCAGCACACAATTAACTGCTCTTGCTTTACATTATATGCCTTGGAGAACTTGTTCTATTTCATTCCAAATGCCACTCCCAACACACTTGCAGAGCAGAGAGCATATAGTACTCAATGAACGCAAGTTTCTTTCTTTCTTTCTTCACCCATAAACTATGGCAATGGATTTCTTGCATTTGGTATTTTCCACCTTCCATTCACATGTCAAACTTAACTTCCTAAAATACTCTTTTAAATGCATCATCCACTTGCTCCTAAATATTAACTCCCGCAAACTACAAATACGATTTAATCACATAAAGCTGGCATGCAACACCATCACAATCCACTCACTATCTACATTTCCAGTCTTATCTCTTACTAGTCGCTTACATGCTTTAATTAAAAAACATCTACCAAAAAATATTTTTTTTACCAAACCCATTGTCCAGATTTCTACTCTAATACCTTTCCTCATAGTATTCCCTCAGTCTAGAATATTTTTCCCTTCCCCTATACCTGCCTACTTTTCATTTGATGACCATCTTATTTCAACCACTTCGTCCCATATTTATCACCTACAATACTGACAGCTATTATTAAATATTATCCACTTGGCACTTACTACTGACCATCAAGTTACAAGTTCATGTACAAAACTTTAAAGATCCTCACTGAAAACGATGTTTTATACCACTTAAATACATAAAATCAAGTGCTTAATAAATAGTGGTGGTATGGTACTAATGATCAACCAGTACTCTGAAAAGATTCTTAAAAATTAAAAAAGTAGAAAGTCTCTTATCAACTTCAAACTGAACAGAGTAAGTTTTTTTATTATAATAACATTTTGGCTTGTTTAAGCTTACTTAATAAATACTGCAATCAGCTGAACACAAGTGAAAAGACTCATAATAGGAAAGCAATGGATTCTGGAAAGGGTAGCCCTTGAAAAACCAGAGTATGTCTACCTAGCACAGGCCATATAAGAAAGAAATCAATGTCAATGTGAGTTGATTATAAGTATGTAAACTATAATTAAATAGATTATAGAGTCAGTGGCAAGCACAGTATCTTTCTTTTTACTCTATCATAAAAATACCTATCACAAAAGGTAACCACTTGAATTAATAAGTTAACCAATGAATGAGTAAATGGATGTATGGCTGGTACTCAATTTATAGAAACTTTATTAAGTTAATGTCATCAATTAATACAATACGGTCCAAGATATAGGTTTGACTCTTCCCAATAGATACTTGGACATATAATGTTGCTGGCACTATATGCAATTACAACAACTTTTTAAAATTATTCTTAGGAGCTTAAAATTAGAACAATCATTTACCTAGCAGTATTTTGCACACAGGTGGTTTTGGGAATTTGTGAGTTTCTTAATAAACTTTACATAAATTTTCTAAATTGAGTATCAACCATTTCTAAAATTTTTTACCAACAACAAAATAATAAAATGCTTAGGGTTAATTGTATAATTTCTTATTAAACTAAATAATTTTTATTTAAAATTACATATTATGAATTTAAAAAAGAGAAATTGATCATTCTATCTTTTTTTTTTTTTTTTTGAGACAGAGTCTCACTTTATTGCCCAGGCTAGAGTGAGTGCCGTGGCGTCAGCCTAGCTCACAGCAACCTCAAACTCCTGGGCTCAAGCAATCCTGCTGCCTCAGCCTCCCAAGTAGCTGGGACTACAGGCATGTGCCACCATGCCCGGCTAATTTTTTCTATATATATGTTAGTTGGCCAATTAATTTCTTTCTATTTATAGTAGAGATGGTGTCTCGCTCTTGCTCAGGCTGGTCTCAAACTCCCGAGCTCAAACGATCCGCCCACCTCAGCCTCCCAGAGAGCTAGGATTACAGGCGTGAGCCACCACGCCCGGCCCATTCTATCTTTATGTTAGGAAAAAAACTCGGTCAAATTTTCTGTGTTTTGTATTCAAATGTATTTAATGTTTTTACCAACATTAAAAAAGTAAATAATGCATCTTTATAGTATCCACCAAAGCAAATTTTTAAAATAATTACAATTACCTTCTTCATTTATTATTTTGCTGCCTTATGTATATGTGCAAATGTGTGCTATTAATACCTGTTGACTGTAAGACTGGACTGCTATAAATGAAACATACAGAGAACAGCACATATAGCACACAACACAACAGAATGGAAATAAGTCAGTGCCATACCTGGGTTATTATTAACATTACTTTTGGCTGGTTTCTGAACCGGTTTGGGAAGCGCAGATTCGGTCAAAGCTTTATTAGCAACAGCTTGTTGGGCTTTCTTTATACTGCTCCCCTCGGATTCCCATGTCTGCTCGCCAAGACTCAGCTGCACTGAGAACATCTTAGAAAAACATAAACAAAGAAAACATTAAGAATTTTTCAGGAAATAAAATAGACTGAGAAAAAATAAATACACTGCAGAATCAGAATTTTAGAGCTAGAGTTAACCTTACAGATCATTTGCAACAAAATGTTATTCTACCTAATGAAGGAATTTTAAGAGATTGTATCAAATATTGTTCTGTCCTATTCAAAGGCTTAATAGTGGTTCTAAGCACACATCATTTTGGGTACATTAACCCAAGAAGAAATCTTTTGCCTAAATAGAATCACACTGTTAATATTACTCAAATAGTCCTCAGAAAAGTAGACTAAGTACAAAGGGTAAGAGAAACTGGGAGAGCAGGGAAGGAAAGAAAAAAAAAAACTGTAAGAGAAACCAAAAGGCCCTGTCTCCATAACACTTTCATAAAATCTAATACCTTACTTAGCACAATCTAGTCAACAAGTAAGGCAATCCTATTACACATTATATCACCAAGAAACTCTCAAACCCCACAACATTTAACCACTCACTAAATTCTGTCCACTTTAACCTAATAAATATTTCTCAAATCTTCCTCCTCTCTCTGCCAATGACCTTGCCCTGGATCCAATCTTTCATCATCTTTAGCTTAGATGTAATAATCTCCCAGTTGATCACTGCTAAAACTAACTTTCTAAAATTCAAATCCAATTTCATCAAGCCAACCAACATTAGGTTAAAAAACATCACGTTCACATTTTAGCAAGGCACAAAGGTTCTACTCGTCCATTCTCATTTCACGCACATCCTTACCCTTACACATCCTATATTCCATTCACACCTTATTTCCACATGACCCAAAAAACCATTATTTACCTTTAAAAATTTTAAACCAGGTTACATGATATGCACATAATTGGTTTCACTCCACATATTGCTTGCTATTTTGTAGGAATGCCAAGTATCAACCCCAAAATACTCATTAATTACAAAGAAACAAATATATCTTTGCAGAGAGGAAATCCAGTAGAAAATATCTACGGTTGGTTTCATCAATAATCATACTAACTGGCCGGGGCGCAGTGGCTCACGCCTGTAATCCTAGCACTCTGGGAGGCCGAGGCGGGCAGACTTGCTCGAGGTCAGGAGTTCGAGACCAGCCTGAGCAAGAGCGAGACCCCGTCTCTACTATAAACAGAAAGAAATTCATTGGCCAACTAATATATATATATATAGAAAAAATTAGCCGGGCATGGTGGTGCATGCCTGTAGTCCCAGCTACTCAGGAGACTAAGGCAGAAAGATCGCTTGAGCCCAGGAGTTTGAGATTGCTGTGAGCTAGGCTGACGCCATGGCACTCATTCTAGCCTGGGCAACAAAGAGAGATTCTGTCTCAAAAAAAAAAAATGATAATAATAATAATAATCATACTAACTGACATCATGTAACACCTGATATAATCCAGTGAGAAGTATACATCAACAACTATGGAGTATTATTGGCCAAAAATGTTTAATCTGAATCTAATCACAGGGAAGCAATCAGACAGATCTAGATTATGGGACAGTCTGTAAGACAAATGGTCTAGACTCCAAAAATGACAATGTCATGAAACGAAAAAAACGAACAAAAGAATGCAGGGAGGCTGTTATAAATTATAGGATATAAAGAGACATTAAAAGACATGATAAATATAATGCATGATCCTTGATTAGGTTTGTAATGGGAAGAAAAAAAGCCATAAGGACAGTTGGAGGACAACTGGGGAAATTTGATTATGAACTATATACAATAATAGGTTTGTAAAGGTTAAATTTCTTGTGTGATGATAGCATTGTTATTATGCAGAAGAATGTCTTTAGTCCTACAAGATAGATATGTAAATGGTTATGGGTTAAGTGTCATGGTAGCTGAAATTTACTTTCAAACTGTTCAAGGAAAAAGTGTATGTCCAAATATAGGGAGCAAGAAATAAAGAAATGTGGCAAATATATTAATGATTAGTGAATTTGAAAGATATGAGTGCCTATTACACTACTCTTTCCATTTTTTTTTCTGTAAGTTTTCAATTTTTTCAAAATATAGAACTGGAAAATATTTACCATCATTTGAAATTCAAAATATATACATACCTATTAAAAATTATTAACTTTTATTTTATTCTAATTCAGTTTAAAATATATACCTATGCTATGGGGCATATGGAGTGGTATAATGGATGTTGGAAACCCAGTAAGACGGCATTTGGGAGGGGAGTGAAGGATGAAAAATTACTTGTTGGGTACAATATACATTATTTGGGTAATGGGTACACCAAAAGCCCAGACCACCACTATACGATTCATCCATGTAACAAAACCACTTATACCTCTAAAATCTATTGAAATAAAAAATAAAAATGAAAAATCAAATAAAATATATACCTAAAACTTATCTTTAAAACATTTACCTGATTTTACAATGATTTTTCAATGACTACCTCTCTTTTCAAATTGGTATTTTTTTTTTTTTTTTGAGACAGAGTCTCGCTTTGTTGCCCAGGCTAGAGTGAGTGCTGTGGCGTCAGCCTCGCTCACAGCAACCTCAAACTCCTGGGCTCAAGCAATCCTGCTGCCTCACCCTCCCCAATAGCTGGGACTACAGGCAGGAGCCACCATGCCCGGCTAATTTTTCTATATATATTAGTTTGCCAATTAATTTCTCTGTGTTTATAGTAGCGACGGGGTCTCACTCTTGCTCAGGCTGGTTTCAAACTCCTGACCTCGAGCAATCCGCCTGCCTTGGCCTCCCAGAGTGCTAGGATTACAGGCGTGAGTCACCACGCCCGGCATCAAATTGGTATTTAACAAAGAACTTTGCCACAAAGATGAGAAAGTTTAAAGGCTTTTCTATGATATATAAAAGCTTTTTTTCCTATTTTTCTCCTATGGTGAAAGAAAATTTAAAAAAAAGAGAAAAAAACTATATATATATATATATATATAGCTTTTTTCTGTTTTTAAGCATATGAGGTATATATACCTCATATGCTTAAAAACAGAAATACCCTGGTCAATATTAGACCTTCAGATTCCTGATAGCATCTGTCTATCTCTCCTCAATAAACCTCATTTTGGTGCTTGCCTTAAAAAAAAAAAAAGAATTTTTTTTATGTCTCCAGACCTGATGTATCTTTTTTTTTTTTTGAGACAGAGTCTCTCTTTGTTGCTCAGGCTAGAGTGAGTGCCATGGCATCAGCCTAGCTCACAGCAACCTCAAACTCCTGGGCTCAAGCAATCCTGCTGCCTCAGCCTCCCGAGTAGCTGGGACTACAGGCATGTGCCACCATGCCCGGCTAATTTTTTTTTTCTATATATATTAGTTGGCCAATTAATTTCTTTCTATTTATAGTAGAGACAGGGTCTCACTCTTGCTCAGGCTGGTTTTGAACTCCTGACTTCGAGCAATCTGCCCGCCTCAGCTTCCCAGAGTGCTAGGATTACAGGCATGAGCCACTGCCCGGCCAGACCTGATGTATCTTAAACAACAATCACATAAATCTAATTGTGTGCTGGGTATTGCCACAAGTTCAAGACGTATAACTCCTCCCCTTCCAAATCAGTTCACACTCCAAAATGTTCCATCGATTATTCTCCTAAAAGTTTAGGTTTTAAACTAATGGGATAGAAAAAAATATATAACATAAATCAAAGAGAAGTTAGAATGGCTGTATTAGTATCAAAGTAGATTTCAGAGTAAAGACTATAACTAGTGGTAATGAAGGTCTATGGATAAAGGGACCAATTAATCAAGAAGACATAACTATTCTATACATTTATGTACCTAATAACACAGCTTCAAAATAAATGAAACAAAATCTGAAAGAACTGCAAAAAATTCACAATTAAAGTAAGATTCTATGCGGCCCCCCCCATAACTGATACAACCAATAAGCAAAGTCACCAATAATACAGAAGACTTGAACAACACTATCAACCAACACAACCTGACTGATACCACTTTCAGAACAACCCAACTACGAAGAGTAGAATATACATTTGTTCTCAATTTATCACAGAACATTTACCAAGATAGACCATATTCTGGGCCATAAAATAAGTCTTAATAAATACAAAGGATTCAAGTAACACAAAGTATGTTCACAGACCAAAAAGGAATAAAATTACAAATAAATAACAGAAAAATCTTTGGAAAATCCCTAAATATTTGGAAATTAAATAACACATTTCCAAATAACTCACGGGCTAAAGAAAAAAATCAAAAGGAAAATGAGAAAGTATTTTTGTGGTATAATATGAAATATATTTGGACTTTGTCCCTGGTTCCGGTAATAGCGCTCCTAAAACCCCTGGAATTTCCTGAGTCACAGGACTGTCTTTTGTTATTCATAATGAGCTCCTTGAATAACTTGAGTTTATGTTAATGAGGTTACTCAGGGAGGGGCCCTTAGATAGCCTCAGGATGGGGTAAGGCACCAGAAAGACCAAATGATCAGAGGATTAGAGGGTTGTAATTTTCAGCCCCACCCACCAAAATGGGGAGGGACCTCAACAGCAAGCTGTGTAAGAATTCTTTTTTTTTTTAAGGCAAGCACCAAAATGAGGTCTATTGAGGAGAGAAAGACAGGATTATAGAGCAAGAGTAACATACAGGTTTACACAGTGTGATACATACACCACAGATGACAAGCAGACCCACTGTTGCAGCAAAGGGAGAGCAAAAGGAAGGGCACATAAAAGATCTATAAGAATTCTTGAACAACGAAATTTGATGAGCTTCAGTGGCTGAACACTTGGCGATGCTAAGAGGGTGGCCTATTGAGAGAGAGCATGGAACCTTGTGACCCCTTCCCCCAATACCTCGCCTTATCCATCTCTTCATCTGGCTGTTGATCCCTTTCCTTTGTAATATCTTTTATGATAACCCAGTGAATGTTAAGTAAAGTGTTTTCCTAAATTCTGTGCGCCATCCTAGGAAATCAATAAAACCCAAAAAAGGGGTCATAGGAGCCCCTCTTTGTTTTTTTTTTTGTTGTTTTTTTTTTTTTGAGACAGAGTCTCGTTTTGTTGCCCAGGCTAGAGTGAGTGCCATGGCCATCAGCCTAGCTCACAGCAACCTCAAACTCCTGGGCTCAAGCAATCCTTCTGCCTCAGCCTCCCGAGTAGCTGGGACCACAGGCATGCGCCACCATGGCCAGCTCATTTTTTTTCTATATATATTAGTTGGCCAATTAATTTCTTTCTATTTATAGTAGAGACCGGGTCTCGCTCTTGCTCAGGCTGGTTTCGAACTCCTGACCTTGAGCAATCCTCCCGCCTCGGCCTCCCAGAGTGCTAGGATTACAGGCGTGAGCCACCAGCCTGGCCTAGGATCCCTTCTTTGTAGCCAGTCAGAGTATAGGTGACAACCAGTAGGTGTTGACTGGTACCTGAAGTGGGGGCAATCTTGTCGGACTAGGCTCTCAATCTGTGATCTGATACTATCCCCCGGTAAACAGCATCAGAACTGAATTCAGTTATAGGACACCCAGTTGCTATCCTCTGGAGAACTAATTGGTGTGAGGGTGGGGGGAACCCACACACATCTGGTCATGGAAGTGTTCTGTGTTGAATGCAACAGCAGAAAGAAAAAAGTCTGTTTTTTTCCTTCTTATAATTTTAAACTTAATAAAAATAGAAACAAGATCTCAGAAGACACCACTAAAACAGTAACTAGGGGAAATTTATAGCACTAAATGTCTATATCAGAAAAGAAGTAGCCAGGCCTGGTGGTGTGCACCTGTAGTCCTAGTTACCCAGGAGGCTGAGGCAGAAGGATCGCTTGAGCCCAGGAGTTTGAGATAGACGTGAGCTATGATGACACCATTGCACTCTAGCCTGGGCAACAGAGCAAGACCCTGTCTCAAAAAAAAAAAAGAAGAATCATCTCAAATAAATTACTTTCATTCTATTGTTAAGAAACTAGAAAAAGAAGAGCAAATTAAACCCAATTTAAATAGAAAAAATAAGATTAAAGCAGACTTAACAAAATTTAAAAAATGGGAAAAAAATCAATGAATAAAAGCTGATTCCTTGCAAAGATCAATAAAATTAGTAAGGCCGGGCTCGGTGGCTCAAGCCTGTAATCCTAGCTCTCTGGGAGGCCGAGGTGGGCAGATCGTTTGAGCTCAGGAGTTCCAGACCAGCCTGAGCAAGAGCGAGACCCCATCTCTACTATAAATAGAAAGAAATTAATTGGCCAACTAATAGATATAGAAAAAAAAAATGAGCCGGGCATGGTGGCGCATGCCTGTAGTCCCAGCTACTTGGGAGGCTGAGGCAGAAGGATTGCTTGAGCCCAGGAGTTTGAGGTTGCTGTGAGCTAGGCTGACGCCATGGCACTCACTCTAGCCTGGGCAATAAAGTGAGACTCTGTCTCAAAAAAAAAATAAAAAATTAAATTAAATTAAATTAAAATTAAAATTAAAATTAAAAATAAATAAAATAAAATAAGTAAACCACTAGCCAGACTAATCATGAAAAATAATTAAAACACAAATTACTAATGTCAGGAATGAGAGAAGTGAAATAACTACAGACTCTACCAGTATTGTTAAAAAGGAAATATTTTTGAACAACTTTATAACAATAAACTCAGCAATTTAAATTCCCTGAAAGACACAAACAACCAAAGCTTATTCAAGAAGAAAAAGGTAATCTGGATAGCCCCAAATATATTAAAGAAATTGAATTTGTAGTTAAAAATCTTTCCACAAAGAAAACTCCAAGCCTCAATGATTTCAGTGGTAAATTATGCCAAATATGTAAGGAAGAAATAATACCAATTTCTACAAATTCTTACAAAAATTTAAGAAGGAACACTCCCCGACTTATTCTATGAACCCAGCATTACCTTGATACCAAAATCAGAATAAGGTATCACTAGAGAAAACAAAATCTATTGACTAATACCCCTCATAAAAATAAATGTATTCTTTAGTAAGAATACAGGATTCTGGATCAATATATAGAAATCACTATATTTTTACATACTAGCAATGACCAATGAGAACAATTAGAAATTAAACATTAAAAAACAATACCACGGCCGGGCGCGGTGGCTCAAGCCTGTAATCCTAGCTCTCTGGGAGGCCGAGGTGGGCGAATCGTTTGAGCTCAGGAGTTCGAGACCAGCCTGAGCAAGAGCGAGACCCCATCTCTACTATAAATAGAAAGAAATTAATTGGCCAACTAATATATATAGAAAAAATTAGCCGGGCATGGTGGCGCATGCCTGTAGTCCCAGCTACTTGGGAGGCTGAGGCAGCAGGATTGCTTGAGCCCAGGAGTTTGAGGTTGCTGTGAGCTAGGCTGACGCCAGGGCACTCACTCTAGCCTGGGCAATAAAGTGAGACTCTGTCTGAAAAAAAAAAAAAAAAAAAAAAAATACCACTTACAATAGCATCAAAATATGAAGTACTTTAGGGATAAAGATAAAAGACATCAAATACCTGTCCACTGAAAACTATAAAATATCACTGAAAGAGATTAAGGAATACCTATGAGAGATATACCTTGTTCATAGATTGGAATACTCGATTTTGTTAAGATGTTAATTTTCCCCGAATTGAGCTATATATTCATGACAGTGCTGTTTAAAATGCCAGCAGGACTTTTTTTTATAGAAATTGACAAGCTGACTTGAAAATTCATATTAAATGCAAAGGACACAGAACAGCCAAAATAATTCAGAAAAAGAACAAAATTGGAGGGCTACCACTAACACATTTCAAAAAATATAAAGCTAAGGTAACCAAAACAGCATAGTACTGATATAAAGACAGAAAAACAGGCTGGGCACAGTTGCTCATGCCTTTAATCCTAGCACTCTGGGAGGCTGAGGCAGAAGGTTTGCTTGAGCTCAAGAGTTCGAGGCCAACCTGAGCAAGAGTGAGACCCTGTCTCTACTAAAAATAGAAAAATTAGCCAGGCATGGTAGCATGAGCCTGTAGTCCCATCTACTCAGGAAGCTGAGGCAAGAGGATCATTTGAACCCAGGAGTTGAGGCTGCTGTAAGCTACAATGATGCCAATGCACTCTACCAGGACAACAGAGCGAGACTCTGTATCAAAAAAAAAAAGTAGATCAAGAACAGAGTCGGAAATAAGTACACTCGCACACACACACACACAGAGAGCTGATTTTTGACAAAAGCAACACAGTGGACAAAGGATAATCTCTTCAACAACTAGACATCCATATGCAAAAAAGAATGGACCTCATTTAATACCTTGCACCATAAACAAAAATTAACTCAAAATGGCTCACAGACCTCAATGTAAAACTAAACTATACACTTCTAAAAGAAAACATAGGAGAAAAATCTTTATTACATATGAGGCAATGATTTCTTAGATGTGATACCAAAAACATAATCTATACAAGAGCAAATGAATTAACTTGAATTCATCAAAATTAACAACCATTGCTCTTCAAAAGATACTATTAAGAAAAGGAAAAGATAAAGTAAGCCAAAGACTTGTAGAAAAATCTTTGTCAAGAATGTACCTAGGCCAGGCGTGGTGGCTCATGCCTGTAATCCTAGCACTCTGGGAGGCCGAGGCAGGAGGATTGCTCAAGGTCAAGAGTTCAAACCCTGACTGAGCAAGAGCGAGACCTCGTCTCTACTATAATTAGAAAGAAATTAACTGGCCAACTAAAAATATATAGAAAAAATTAGCCGGGCATGGTGGCGCATGCCTGTAGTCCCAGCTACTTGGGAGGCTGAGACAGAAAAACCGCTTGAGCCCAGGAGTTTGAGGTTGCTGTGAGCTACACTGACGCCACGGCACTCTAGCCTGGGCAACAGTGTGAGACTCTGTCTCAAAAAAAAAAAGAACGTATCTAATAAAGGATTTCTATCTAGAATAATGATGCTCTCTGACTTACAGTGGGGTTATATCCTAATAAACCCATCATAAGTCAAAAATGCATTTAATACACCTAACCTACCAAACACTTTACTTAGTTTAGCCTAGCCTACAC
This sequence comes from Mirza zaza, assembly GCA_008750895.1. Lineage (NCBI taxonomy): Eukaryota > Metazoa > Chordata > Mammalia > Primates > Cheirogaleidae > Mirza > Mirza zaza. The sequence continues at coordinate 5,135 of VSMD01069460.1, read as the reverse complement.
CTTAAACATGCACAGAAGACTTACATTAGCTTACCATTGGGAAAAATCATCAAACACAAGCCTATTTTATAATAAAGTGCTAAATATCTCACACAATGTATTGAATACTATATTTGACAGTGAAAAACAGAAAGGTTGTAAGGGTACTTGAAGTACATTTCTACTGAATGTGTATCACTTTCTCACCATAATAAAGTCAAAAAATTTTAAGTTGAACCATCATAACTTGGGAACCCTTTGGATATAAAGAGTGATGTCACAGAAGACAGTGAAGTAGGAAGCTCCAGGAATAAGTCCTTCTACTAAAACAACTATTGCTAGCAAAATCCATCAGTTATATCAGAAGTTTGAAATCTATACAAGTACCTGCAGTATCCAAGGGAGTACTTGATGAAGAAAAAGACTGATAAGTTTTGGTGAATTGTGGCATTTCATGTAGCAGCTACCATCTCCCATCCCTCAGCAACAAAGCTGGCAGCCCCGGGAATAATGTTTCTTGTGTGGTTTGCTGGTGTCAGGTTGTATAATAAAGACTTTGACCTCCTGGAATTGGGGGATTGTGTTTCAAATAGCCTGACAGTTCACTGAGGGACCAGCAGATGATCTGGCCATTGTTCTGACCCTCCCCCCCAAGGCTGAAGTGGTTTTCTGGCAGTTTCTGTCAAAGAGTTTAAAGAGACAGACCTTGTTTCTTTTCTCTCTTCCTACTGGATCGATCTAGCCATTCAAGGAAATCTGTCAAGCCAGAGGCTATACACAGTAATAACAGAACTGAGACCACACACAAGGAATATATAGTCTGTTATGAACTAAATCTGCAGTCCCCAATCCCAGGCCTCGGACCAGTAAGTCTGTGGCCAGTTAGGAATTGGGCCACACAGCAGGAGGTGATTGGCCAGGAACATCTGTGATTACAGCTGCTCCCTACTGCTCTCATCCCACCTCAGCTCCGCCTCCTCTCAGATCAGCAGCAGCATTAGATTCTCTTAGGAGCACAAACCCTGTTATAAACTGTGCACGCAAGGGATCTGAATTGCACACTCCTTATGAGAATCTAATGCCTGATGATCTGAGGTGGAGCTGAGGTGGTGATGCTAGCATAGGGGAGCAGCTGCACATACAGATTATCATTAGCAGAGAGGTCTGACTGCACAATAAATGTAATGTACTTAAATCATCCCAAAACCATCCCCCCCACCACACCACCACAATCCCAGTGTGTGGAAAAATTGTGTTCCGTGAAACTGGTCTCCGATGCCAAAAAAGTTGGGGACTGCTGAACTAAATGTTTTAATTCCCCCAAAAGTCATATTATTGAAGTGCTAACCCTCAATTTGAGGGCATTTGGGAGGCGGGGGTCTTTAGGAGATAATTAGATTTAGATGAGGTCGTGAAGGGGAGGCCCCTCCTCATGATGATGGTCACATGGGTTTAGTTCTTATAAGGAGAACACAGGAAGATGGCATCTGCAAGCCAGAAAGAGGGCCCTTATCAGGAACTGAATCATCTGGTACCCAAACTGTAAGATTTGCCAGCCTCCAGAAGTATAAAAAATAAATTTCTGTTGTTTAAGCCCTTTAAAAGTCAAGGATTTTTATTATAGCAGCCTGAGCCTACTAAGACACAGTGTTTGCAAAAATAGTTTGGAAGACTCACTAAACAAGACTGTATCTTTCAACAAGCAGCGTCAGCAATCCCTTGAATAGGGGAAGAATCTCATTTCCGCAGTTACCACACTAAAATATTCAAAATATCCTCTTCTCAAGAACAACAAAAAAAATCACAAAGCATACAAAGAAATAGAAAAATATGGCCCATTCACAGGAAAAAAGATTGATAGAAAATATCCCTGAGGAAGCCCAGACATTGGAGATAAAATACAAAGACTTTAAATTAACTGTCTTAAGTAAGCCCAAAGAATAAAGGGAACCACTGACAAAGAACTAAAGGAAATAATGGATGAAAATATAGCAGACATCAATAAAGAGATAGAAATTATAAAAAGGAACCAAATAGAAATTCTGGAGCTGAAAGCACAACAGCCAAAATAAAAAATTCACTAGAGGAGTTCAACAGCAGATTAGAACAGGTAGAAGAATCAGTGAACTTGAAGATTGGGCAACTGAAATTACATAGTCTAAGTACCAGAAACAAAAGAAAGAAAAATGACAATAGAGCCTAAGGGACCTATGAGACACTATCAAGTGTACGAATATACCCATTATGGAAGTCCCACAAGGAAGAGAGAGGGAAAAAGAAACAAAAAATATTTGAAGAAATAATGGCTGAAAATTTCCCAAATTTAATGAGAGGTATGAATCTATACTTCTAAGAATCTCAACAAACTCCAAACAGGATAAAAGCAAAGAGATCCACAGCAAGACACATTATGACCAACCAGTGAAAGACAAAGAAATCTTGAAAGTAGCAAGAGACAAGCAACTCATCAAATTTAAGGAATTTTCAATGAGACTGACAGCAGATTTCTCATCAGAAACCAGAAGATGGAAGTCTGTGGGGGGGTAGGGGGGTGACAGTCTTAAAAGGCTGAACCAAAATAAAACTGTCAACCAAGAATTCTATATCTAATAAAATCATCCTTCAAAAATGGAAGAGAAACTAAGACACTCCAAGATAACCAAAAGCTTAGAGAGTTTGTTGCTAGTAAACCTGCCCTATTAAAAATGCTAAAAAGAGTCCTGTGGGCTGAAATGAAAGGACAGTAGGTGGTCACTCAAAGCTATATGAAGAAATAAAGATACCTGGTATGGGTAAATACATAAGTAAACATAAAATCTAGTATTGTATTATTGGGTTGCAACTCCTTTTGTTTGCTATAATTTAAAAGACAACTATAAAAAATAATTATAAATTATGTTAATGGACATAAAATTATAAAGATGTAATCTGTGGCAATAATGACATAAAGGGGGTTGGGAAATAAAGCTGTAAAGGAGAAGTTAATGTAAACTACTTAAGTTAAATCAGTATTAATTCAAACTAAACTGGTATAAACTTAGTGCATTAACTATAATTCCCATGAAAATCACTAAAAAATAAAAAGAGGATTCAAGTTAATGTAAACTACTAAAGTTAAATCAGTATTAATTCAAACTAAACTGGTATAAACTTAGTACATTAACTATAATTCCCATGGTAATGACTAAAAAATAAACAGAGGATTCAAAATAGTATGCTAGAAAAAAACCTGATCAAATACAAAAGAGGGTAGTATTGGAAGAACTGAAGAACCAAAAAAAGATAAAATATAGAAAACAAATAGCAAAATGGCGGAAGTCTATGCTTCTTTATTAGCAATCACTTTAAATGTAAACTCATCAATTAAAGACAGAGGTTGGCAGAGTTTTAAAAATATATTGCCCAGCCCGAGCACAGTGGCTCATAACTGTAATCCTAGCACTCTGGGAGGCCAAGGTGGGAGGATCATTTGAGCCCAGGAGTTCAAGACCAGCCTGAGCAAGAGCGAGACCCTGTCTCTAGTAAAAAAATAGAGAGAAATTAGCTGGACAACTAAAAATATACAGAAAAAATTAGCCAGGGATGGTGGCACATGCCTGCAGTCCTAGCTACTTGGGAGGCTAAGGCAGGAAGATTACTTGAGCCCAGGAGTTTGAGGTTGCTATGAGCTAGGATGACGCCACAGCACTCTAGTGCAGGCAACAGAGTGAGACTCTGTCTCAAAAAAAAAAAAAATATATATATATATACACATATATATATACATACATATATATATATACACATATATATATATTGCCCAACTATATGCTGTTTACAAAAGACTCACTTTAAACCCAAACACAAATGGGTTGGAAGTGAAAGGATGGAAAAAAATATATTGTATGCAAATGGTAGAGAAAAGAGAGCTGTAGTCAGTCTAAAAATACCAGACAAAATAGATTTAATAATGGTTATCAAAAACAAAGAACATTATTATTGATAAAAAGGCCAATACATCAAGAAGATAAAGCAATTATAATCACATATGCACCAAACAACAAAATACATAAAGAATCCTCAAAAATTCAACAAGAAAACAATGCAATAAAAAATGGGCAAATGATCTGAACAGACACTTTATTAAAGATATAAACTGATGACAAACACACAAAAAGATAGTCAACATTCTCAGTCATGAGGGAAACACAAATTAAAACCACAAAAGGGCCATACATGGTGGCTCATGCCTGTAATCCCAGCACTTTGGGAGACTGAGGCAGGAAGATCGCTTGAGCCCAGGAGGTCAAGAACAGCCAGAGCAACACATCAAGACCCTGTCTCTACAAAAAATAAATAAATTAGCCAGATGTGGTGGCACATGCCTGTAGACCCAGCTACTTGAGAGGCTGCGCCAGGGGAAGCCTGAGGGTTTGTGGCTTGCAAGGAGCTAAGATGATGCCACTACACTCTAGCCTGGGCAACACAGTGAGACCCTGTCTCAAACCACAAAAAACCAACCCACAATGAGATACCACAAAATACCTATTAGAAAGGCTAAAATTAGAAAGACTAACCATATCACCTGTAGGCAAGTGGGAAGAGAAATTAGAATTCTCATACATTGCTGATGGGAATATAAAATGGTACAACCACTTTTGAAAAAAGTTTGGCAGTATCTTAAAAAGTTAAGCATACATTGCTATATATGTTCCTGCCACTCCTGTTTCTCTAATAAAGAAAATAGAGGCCGGGCCTGGTGGCTCAAGCCTGTAATCCTAGCTCTCTGGGAGGCCGAGATGGGCGGATCCTTTGAGCTCAGGAGTTTGAGACCAGCCTGAGCAAGAGCGAGACCCCATCTCTACTATAAATAGAAAGAAATTAATTGGCCAACTAATATATATAGAAAAAATTAGCCGGGCATGGTGGCACATGCCTGTAGTCCCAGCTACTTGGGAGGCTGAGGCAGCAGGATTGCTTGAGCCCAGGAGTTTGAGGTTGCTGTGAGCTAGGCTGACGCCACGGCACTCACTCTAGCCTGGGCAATAAAGTGAGACTCTGTCTCAAAAAAAAAAAAAAGAAAAGAAAATAGAGAAAAAGAAAAGGAAATACAAACACTTGTACACAGATATTCAAAGTAGCTTTACTGTAACATCAAAAAAGCTAAAAACAAAATA